>RJWJ010021469.1:0-27839 GCA_004363605.1 Indri indri
GATTCTTTAATAGAGGTTGGGATATGTTTTAAGACCTAGTTTTGGATCAATTTTAACAAAGGTTCAAAATGTACTTGAAAGAAACCTGTGTTCTCCACTTGTTGGGCTCAATGTTATTTGTGTATCTATTCGGTCAAGCTTTTAACAGTGTTGTTCATGTAGTCTGTATTCTTATTGTTCATATTTTCTTCTCAATCTACAATTGTTAATATGTTAACTCTGGAATTTTGATGGTAGATTTGATTTATTTTCATAGTTCTGTAAATTCCCATTTGATATATTTTAAATCTATAAAATTAGGTGCCTACAAATTCAGAATTGTTATATTACTCTGGCAAATTGAAATCCTGATGTAGTGGTACATTTTGTCTCTAAAACATTGTATTGTGTGATATTGACATAGCCAAGTCAACTGCCTTTTGGATGATATTAATATTTTATTGATATATCTTTTTCATTTTTTCTCTTTTTTGGGTCATTACATATCTTAATTAGGTCTCTTGTAAAGAGTATATAGTTATATAGTTATAATTTTCATACAAATAGGCAATCTTTGATTTTAACCTGAGTCTTCAGTTCATTTGTATATATTGTAGTCTGTGATATATTTGGATTTGTTTTAACTTGTAATAATTTCAATTTTCTATGTTTCTTTTTTCTCTTTTCTTGACATTTTTATTGACTTATTTTTCCTATAGTGGTTTTTATATTATATTTCTGCTTATCCTAGGGAAAAATAGAATTAATGCATGGAATATCAAAAACAAATGTAATATCTTGAAATAAAAGTTCTGATCACTAAGAATTTGCAGAACAATTGGTAGTAGCTTCAGTGATAGCTTACACCTATGGATTTCTGGCCCTATGTTATTTTAATAATATTAAGGAATACTCCTACAACTCAGTAATAAAAAGCCAAACAACCCCATTGAAAATGGGTAAATCAAACACTTTACAAAAGAAGATACATAAATATCTATTAGGCAAATAAAAAAGTATTCAACATTACTAGCCATCAAAATTTAACCACAATGAGATATATTTACACACTGATAAGAATGGCTAAAGTTTTTTAAAATGACAAAAACATAAAACTAGAACTCACAAACATTGTTGAAAATGTCATGGCAGTTTATCATGAAACTAAACATACATCTTTCTACCCTATAATCTGGTAATTTATCTCCAGGTATTTATTCAAGATAAATGACAAAATATGGCCAAAAAAATTATTGTATAAAAGTGTCACAGCAATTTTATTAAAAAAAAATCTTAAAATATCCCCAGTGTTCATTAACAGGAGACAGATAAACAAAAATTGGTGTGTTTATTTAATGAAATATTATACAGCAATAAAAAGGAACATGCTGCTAATACATGGAAAATATGAATGAATCTTAAAAATACACTGACATAAACCTTACAGAACTGAATATATATTGTAGTCTTGATTTATATGAAATTCTAGAGCAGGTAAAACTAATCTATGATGAAAAAAAGTCAGAGGAGTGATTGCCTCTGGAGGTTAGGGACAGACTTTCCCTGGGAAGGTATATAAAGGAACTTTCTGAGATGATCGTGAATATTTTATATGGTAATAGGGGTTTATGCTGCATGGATGTATGCTTTTGTCAAAACTCAGTGGAAGTTTATTAATAATTTGTGCATTTCTTTGCATATGAATTTTGTATTGAAGAAGAAAAATTGGTAGACAAAGGTTGAGCTCTGGTTGATGATGTGTGTGCTGGACTATCAGGACAAAGTGGGCTGATGCCACAGTTTGGTTTGGGTCTCATCAAGGAAATGGGATGAATAGATACACAGATGAATTAATGGATGCTTGATAAAGTGTAGTGGAATGTTTGTGATGCGATCTGAGTACAGGACATAGGGATATATAATTCCTTCGCCTTTGCTTTGTTTTGAGACTGTCATGGTAAAATGTTTGGGGAGGAAGAGAACAACAGGAGGAGAAAAATTGAAGTTAGGCTCCTAACTGGTCTTTTCACTTCCTCCCTTGCTTCCCTATAACAGTATCTGAACATAACAGATTAAAAAATGAATGAACAGCAATGCATGTCAAGTACTTCCTCTGCTCAAAAGCCGCCAATGGTTTCCCATCTCTTTCAAAGTCAAGGACAAACTTATTAATTTCCATAATAATCTGGCCCCTCCTATTTCACTCTTTTGGCCTCAGTTCCTACTGCCCTATGGCTCACTCACTCCACCCCATGTCCACCCATCTCCTTGCTGTTTCTCAAACACTCCCCACACGTTGCTGCCTCAAGGCTTTACCCATTCGTTCTCTCTACCTCAACCATGCTTTCTCCAGGCATCAAGGACATTGGATCCCTCACCCTTTTCAGACTTTTCTCAGTCTTTACCCTCTCAGAGGGTCTTCCTTGCCCACTCTACACCTTCCACAACCCCTACATACACAATCTATCTTTCTCCTGCTGCCTGTTTTTATTTCCCCAGCATTTATCTATAATAGCAAGCTATATTTTTACTTATGTATCTTGGTTTCCTGACTCCTCCTGTAGAAGGCAAACCCCATTGTGGCAGAGATGTCTGTGTGTTTTGCTTAATGCCCTTTCCCAGCACCCTCAGCAGGACCTGACGCATAACGGGCACTCAGTCAGAATTTGTTGGGTGAGTAAACGACCTCTCAAGGTCACGTGTTAACCCAGTGGTCACTAATGAGCTACACAATTTCTTAAACCTAATAGAATATATATGGCCATCAAATTAGAGCAAATGTTATGCAGTGTCAAGCTGGGAGAAAGACCGCTACTCACTGACGTGGTGGTCAGTTTGTCACTTAATCCCTTGGGTGATCATTGTCTTCCCCTACAAAGTGATAGTGTTGCATTAAGTTGGGGTCTTCAACATACATTTATATGCAGTGCACTTGGATACTTGGAGGCATGGGAGAGTTGAGTGGGCAAGTTTCTGGGACTTCTTCTACTTCTACCTTCTTTCTTTCTTGGTTTTACATATTAGCTTTCCATAACAGATTTCATATTTTATTTGGCACAGCTAATTTTTTTTAAATGCATAAATAGAAAATCCATTTAGATTATTAACAACAAATTCTATTATTTTATCTGAACCTTGAGTCAGTGTTTGTATAATCATTAGAGCACCTCTGAGGCCAGAAAGATCTAGGGACCAAATCTTGGACCTACCCCTGTTGTAACTGTATGATTAGACCTCTCTGTGCTTCAGTTTCTTCACATGAAAAAGAGGGATTAAAACAGGATCTATACAACAAAGTGTTCTTGTTTGTTTTGTTTTGTTTGTTGTTTTGAGATAGAATCACATGTGATCATCCATGTAAACCACTTAAAACCATATGTGGCACACACTAAATATTCAATAATTGATTTAACTTTTATTAACTTCTTTTAGGGCTCCTAGTAAAACTTACCTATGAAGTCTAAATATTGCTCTTCAAATAGTCCACTGAATTATATATTTTATAAACAGACAAGGATGATTATACTTGGTATTTTTCAAAATATAAGCAGAAATGAGTTTTAGAAAAAGATAAAATCAGTCGCAAACTTCCGCCTCGCCTGGTTCCTACAGCTCTCTCCTGCCCCTCCAGCCACTACCGAGTATATCTCATCACCAGGCCCACATATGTGACAGTGATAAAAAGGTCTGTGCTGGGAACAATATAGTGGGTAATAAATCAAGACTGAGAAGGGGGCAACACCAAGCAGGATGGGAGGAGGGGTGATGGCACTGTGAATAATCAATGCAACAGACTCTGTAAGAACACGGCAAAACATCTTACTTAACATGCTTAATAAAGCCAGAGAGGAGAAAGCAGTGATAATATGGAAAAAGGCTGTCTGATTGCTGGAGAACCCTTTGCCCACACAGCCAGGGCAAGCAGTGGGAAGGAGAGAGAGTGGCTGCCATTGTGCTGGCCCCAGCTCTGATCCCCGACCCCCCACACTGTGCTCACTGTCTGGGATGGTGTATGTTCTTCTTCCTGACTCTCCATCTCAGCAGCTTCATGAAGGAAGAGAAAAAACTATCTGAAACATTTCTAACTGTGGTTAATTGCAAGAACATGTAGCAAAACTGCTGAAGAACTATGGGACCCAATCCCCATTTGGAGGAACATGAAAGAAGAGTATCCAAAGGGTGCTAGATGCTTATACTGAGGTACGGCTGGCACTTGTTCCAGAAAGGTAGTATAAAAAAGGACCCCTGAGACACTCTAAGGCAGCCCTCTTGTTCTTACAAGGGAGGTAATGGACCCAGGGAAAACCAGGTCACAAGGTCGCATAGATAGTCAGTGTCAGGAAGAGAGTAGGATCTAGGCATCCAGTTTAAGACATTAAATCATATGAAATGCCTTTGCACACAAGACATATTCCATAAATGGTGGGTCACTTTCTATTTTCCTTCAGTCTTGACCTCTGTGGCTTTTCTTCTCTGCATCTGGAGCTTAAAGAGAGAAAGAAAAATGAGTACTGTAATAAAAGTCTAAAGGCATTGATTAGAAAGTTGGCTCTTTTACAGGCTGGTATAATTTGGGGAAAATCACTGAATTTGGGCCTCAGTTTCTTCATTTCTCAATTGAGAAGTTCATCACTCTAACATTCTTAATTTGAAGCATTCTTATTTTCAAATTGAATATGACCTGTCTTCATAATGAAAGAGGGAGAAAAACAAAGATAAAAATGTGCTACAATATTATAATAGCATCTTGTCCCTTGGCAGCTTTAGAAAGTGTGTTATTGTTAAATTCGGTGGTACCGTCTTAGCAAGGCAAACAGAAATGTAATGTTTGCTAATTGAACTATAAAAATAATAATTACCTTTGATGTAGAGGAATGCAAAGTCACTCAGCAGTGAGCTCTGATTGTATAAATGGAAGCAGTTATCATCAGAGCCCAAACTAGATTAGAAGGGAGTCATTTCAATTACATCTGGATGGTGCTGAATGTATACCAGGCATGGAGTACCTTCCACACAAGCAGAAATAGTCCCCTCATATGCTGCATAGGAATGAGGGGAACCTGAGGACTGACTGCTCTAACTGACCTGTGTCTGGGTAGAAGGTTGGAATCTCTTTACCCAGCACCCTTGCCTGGGGAGGAGGGCGGGGTGGTGGTAATAGGTTAAGATGCTGTCCAGGAGATGCTCTTGCCCCATTCACAAGGGTCACCTGCATGACTTGATTTAGTGGACTCTAGGATGTTTTTCTGACCCTAAAATTTGCATCAGCTGCTATAGTTGGCAGCGTGAAACCTGCCTTCAGAAATTCAGGGTTCTGAGGGTGGAGCACATGCAGTTCCCACAGCCTGGCTCAGCATGCTTAGGGCGGAGGCACTAAATGCAGTGAAGCATGTCTCCAGACCCTTACAGCCATCCTAGTCCTGCAAAGTCACTTGGGGAGAATGGCAACTGCCTCAGTGCCTGTGCCTGGAGAACATCAGGTATCAGTCCTTCTCCCCAACTGCTGTGGTCTGAATGTTTGTGTCCCCCAAAAAACTCATCTGTTGAAAGCTAACCCCCCAATGTGATGATATTAGGAAGTGAGGCCTTCGGGAAGTGATTAGGTCATGAGGGCAGGGCTCTCATGATTGGGATCAGTTCCCTTATACAAAAGACCCCAAAGAGCTGCCTTGACTCTTCCCTTGTGTGTGGGCACCATGAGAAGGCACTGTCTATGAACCAAACCGGACACCGAATCTGCCAGCACCTTGATCTTGGATTTCCCAGCCTTCAGAACAGTGAGAAATAATTTTTATTATTTTTTTTATTTCAGCGTATTATGGGGGTACAAATATTTAGGGTTCATATATTGCCTTTGCCCTGCTCAAGTCAGAGCTACAAGCGTGTCCATCCCCCACACAGTGCACACCACAGCCATTAGATGTGAATATACCCATTCCCTCCTCCCCCTCACATCTGTCCAACACCTGATGAATATTACTACTATATGTGTACTTAAGTGTTGATCAGTAATACTAATTAGATGGTGAGTACACGTGGTGCTTGTTTTTCCATTCTTGTGATACTTCATTTAGTAGAATGGGTTCCAGCTCTATCCAGGATAATACAACAGGTGCTAGAGAAATAAATTTTTATTGTTTCTAAGCTACCCAGTCTGTGGTATTTTACAATAGCCCAAATGGAAAAAAGACACCAACCCTGAGCAAAGTTGAGAAATTGAGAGTAAGAGAGTGAGGCAGCAGTGGATTAAGCTATGGAGTAACAGGCCAGCTGCGGCCCAGAAGAATAAATCCCAAAGCTCATCTGTATTGTCTCCTCTGACTTGCTCCTTTTGCACGTTACCATCCCTGTTTCCTACCTACACAGTGAGCTCTTCATGACCATGGGCTTAGCTCCTCCTGGACATCATCTAGGCTATTTTTGTTTAGTCGCATGTGTGTTTTTTTTCTTTTGTTTTGTTTTTCTCAACTCCATTTCAAGCTTAACAATGATCATGACAAAACTGGTGCTCAGAAGATGATTGTTGATTGAAGAATTAGATTGAAGGATTTGATGATAGCTTAACTGACTTGAAATAATTTGTCCAAATCCATTTTACCACAAATTCTCACAGAAACTTAGGAGAGAAACCATTTTACCATCTAGTCTAAGATATGTGAAAATTTTGTTAGGGCTCCTTGTCGGAATATTTTCAATGAGTATTTTATTATACAACAAACTTTCTTTGGAGACCCCCTTCCTTCTGCTTACAGCTCTCAGTTGGCTTCTAATTTTAGCTCAAGCTGTGCCTCCACTGGCATCTGTAAGATTTTTACTCCCCATCTCTCTCTGGCCCCCTCCCCAATGAAATCATACCCATATTTTTTTTTTTCCAGAAAGCAAAATATAGAAACAAGCATCTGTTTGGACAAAATCAGTTTTCACTTGTGAAAAGTGGATGCTTTCTAAAATCACAGGCAACAAGAAAAATGTCAGAGAATGGAACCAACTGTTGGAGGAATAATAAAACCTTCACTCTTCAGTTGGATGAGCCGAAAAAGAGGTTTGTGAAATATTAAATAGGCAGGACATGTTTTGATTTCATTTGGTCATTGAGTTCCAACATTCCTTGCTTGGTTTAGACCTTAGATCCCTTGAGGCTTGATTTCTCACTATAGAAAGAGAACTAAGAAACTCCTGTCTATACATCGTGCTATGAGCAGACATATGGAATCAATCATGTGAAAAGGAATGTCTATTCCCTTGATTTCACAAATAATATTCCAAAGGACATTTTCTCCTTAATAAAAAATGCCATTCAGACTCTCACTTCCAAATAATAATGTTTTGAGTAGTTCCCAATTCCATTAAATGTAATTATATCTGTAATTCATAGAAAGGATGTTGAATGAATACTTGGCTCTTTACCTCCTGGATCTTTCCATCTTGAGTTTAACTGCATGAATCTTTTAGATAATCAATTTTTCTTGGAGGAATTAGAATTCATCTCAGGCATGAAGTTTGAATTCTCTTATCTGTTATTAGAAAGGATTTAAGGTCAGATGCTTGGCACGTGGCAACTGAGCTCAACACCTTTTATTGGTTAGCACTCCTTATGTACTACACACCAGGCAAGATGAAAAAGATGCTGACCTCTTTTAATAACCAGACTCTAGGAGAGGCAGGAAATTTCACATACTACATAAGCACTTAAAAGGAATGATGTACAGGGACAATTGAAATACAAGGAAAGCCTGTGCATGCTTTCAAGGCTTTCTAAAGTCTTTTTGTACATCTTGACACTTCCCATGGCATCTAGCCCAGAACCCTTGTACAGTAGAATACAATACTTGTTGAACAAATAATCGAATTATCAAAAGTCTAAGCACTTTTTGCCAAAGATGACAATTACTCTACAAACTTTGAATTCATAAAACTAAACCCTGTCTTAAGAATGGTTTTGAAATGTCTCAGAATGTTTTCCAGCTTTCTTTTAAAAAGTAATTTTGGACATAAAATATGTTGTCTTCTTTCGTGCATTCAATTTCTCCCATTGGTCCTAAAGCAGAAATTGAGTGTCAGAAACTATACTATGCAGTGATTTTAAGAGTTTGTGCATTTTAGAGTTACTAGAATTATATTTTGGTTAAGTTTAACAGTGTTTAAACAATTCCTACTCCTTACTAACTGCCTTTCTTCAATCCATGTGAACCCATTTTCTCAACCATGAGCTATGTCCTGTACTTGGAAACAATGGACATATAAACTATGTCCTTTGACCTTAAAGAGTTTACATTTTAACAGTGTTTATAACATACAGATTTATGTGATTTATACAGGCATAACAGAACATTATAGAAACATACTTAATCAAACATGTAAGTGGAAGATTATGGGATTTATGTATAATTGCTGCATAAATTGAGGAAGCTTCCCTGGAAAATGTGGAGTTTAGATTGGGCTCTGAGACTTCGGTAACAACTGATGAGGGAAAGAATTAGAAAGAAGGTGTGAATAACATCAGAGACCAAAGACAGGAATGCAAATAACATGGTACTATAAGGTCAGAAGGGAAGCATGGAATCTAAGTATCCTTTGAAGAGTACCTCTTAATTGTACCATATGAAGACTAAACTTACTAACCAGGAGCTCAAATACTTTCAGAATCTGGGTGCATTTTGTCTTTCCTGTTTTATTTCTGAGTGTTCTTTAATGACTAATCAGTGCCCTTCAAGCTAGTATAGGACTGTCCCTTCTCTCATACTTTCTCCCTTCTCTTGGAATGTCAGACTAATTTCCGTGTTCCATTTAATTCCTACAACCACCCCCCGCCCGAAGTTTATCTGTGATAGTACTTGCATGAAGGATTCCTGTCCTCTGATCTCAGTTATCACTTATTGCCAGTATATTAATTTTTCTTTTTATACGCATTACACTGAAATTTTAATTATTTTTTCAAACACCACTGCAAATTGAAATTATAAACATATCCTGAGAGCAGTAAGCTCTTTTAATACCCCCTAATATTTAGACATATATTCCTAAACATTCCAAGACTCGATAATCGTGGTGACCAATTAATTAGAAAGCAAAGGGACATATTGTGGGCACACATTTTTCCCAGATTCTCTGAAATCTTACCATATAATTTCTCTTCTTACTTTGTTTCAAGTCCCACACTGGTCTCTAGTCCTGGCTTTACCATTATCTCATGATGGGACCTCCCACAATTGCTTAAATTCTTGGGTCTTCAGAGTCTTTACTTGTAAATATCATAGTTAATAAAGAGGTAACTCGCTGTTTGTTTGAAGAAAGAAATTTTGAAAAAAAAAAAAGATCTGTAGTAAATGCTCACCTATTGCTTCAGATTTTTTCTTTCAAATTTCCAAAGCCAGCAATGGAAGCAAAGAGTACAGATTATTTTGATACAAATAGGAACAGACAAGGGAGCTGAGAAAATGGACCAGAGCAAGGGAGGGAGCAATGACAAGAAGAAGACAATCTTATTGTATAAAACATTAAGTGGCTCCAATATTGTTCCTTTTGGCATCTGCATGTTGATGCAACTGAGTAATGCTGAAGCCTACTTAACTTAAAATAATTCAACTTCCAGAGCAGACATCATTTTTCAGTCTCTGTTGGATTGAATTTGGACATGACCCATCTCCTAGACTTCTAGTCCCTTCTCATTATTGTAAGGCTCTTAAGATCACATTCTTGGAGACCCAGAGTGAGTATTCCCGCAACTGTGGATTGAATGTCTGGGCCCAGGAGATAACTGAGTTCAACTGAGGAAATGAAGTTTGCAGCCCACAACTTGGAGTCAAAACTTTTTCATCTGTGCCTGTGGCTGACTGTGGACACCAGTGTCCCATGCCAAGACAGCATTTAAATACCAAGGGATGAGACGCAGCACTGCACAGGCGTGATGCCTGGCACCCACTCTGTCTCCAGATGGCTTGATGCGCAGAAATAGCCTTTGGGATCAAACTCAATGTGGCGAAGTCCAAACTCGTGATCTGTCCCTCAGGGCTTCTCTGTAGCGTAACTCCCCTCTGCTGCTCAGACGCACAGCTCATAGTCTGTTAGTTTGCAGTTGAATACCAGAAATTGTCCTTCTTACCAATAATACAAACACTCACTGAGCTTCTACCATCTATAGGGCGCTGTACTGAGCATTTAGAATACAGAGGAGGACAGCATGGTCCCTGCTCTCAAGCGCTTTCAGTTTAGTTGTGGATAAAGGATACGCACAAGAAAACATAAACATCTATACGGGCTTGCATAGTAATGCCACAAAATTTAAGCACAGAGAAGGTGATGTAGAATTTCAAAGCAGGGTGCTACATCTCAAATTCTGCAATGAAACACCAAAGGACAAATGCTATAGATATTAACATTAACACCAGAAGTTATTTTCTAAAGCTGGCTGTCCAAGAGGGCTTTCTGTGATGAAAATATTCCTTTCTACAGTGTCTGGTATGATAATCATTAGCAACATGTGACTACGTGTACCTGAAACATGGCCAGTGAGACTGAGAAACTGATTTTTTTATTTCATTTGATATTAATGAATTAAATTGAATTGAAAGAGCCACATGAGGCCAATGGTTTTCATATTGTACAGTGCATTTCTTCAGTATTTAACACTCATTTAACACCTAACAACACAGGCACAGAGATGTGAAGTTGGCTAAGTTCAAGGGGTAGATTATTTAGAGACTGTTCTTATTCCTAGTTCAGGAAGGTCTTGACTCACACTGACTCTCAGGAAGAAAAGCACCATTCTCATGACACGGGATAAATGCAGTTGCTTCAGTGAACTTTGTGTTGTCTTCATAAAAAGTTAAGGTCATATTTAAAGACTGTTAGATTGAAGGCTTCATGAGGGCAGGGGCTTCATCCGTTTTCTTCACTATTATATGCCCAGCACTTCATAGTATAATAGTCAATAAAAATGAATTAATAAATAGATGAATGGACCACTCTGTGTATTGTTATAAATTTATCTACTGGGTAAACTGAGCTGAGCTTACATTTGTGATGAAAATTCTATTACCTATTAATAGATGAGAAGTGCTGCTCTCCTATAGGATAGATATGAGTCAGGCTGATCCTAGTACATTCCAAGTGCTCAATCCATATTTATTGAATAAACTCGTTCCATTTATTTTTGTACTTGCTTCTCCCAGTTAACTATTGGTAACAGGGATTTTATCCACTTATTTTCTTATCCCACAGAATGCCTATTACCACCACCTACAAGGTTCTCCAAATTTTGCTCACTGAATTGCATGAGAAGGCATGAAAGTGTTTTTGAAGAGTCCCTACTCTTTCAGAGGGAACAAGTCAAAAGGAACTAGAAATTGCTTACTTTCTTTTCTTGTCTTTTATTTGGGGGCTCAGCAGAAGTAGCTTTACAATATAAGGAATAAAAATATCCACCCCGCACAGGGAGGATTTTGGGGTAAGCAATATGGAGTTCCTATTTCTATTTTTATAAATTGAAAAATGCTATTTCTGTCTCACCTATCCTCCCGTCTTTCTATCCCTTCTCTGTTAATTTAGCAACCTCTCACATGCATTTTTTATAGAGATAAGTCAAAATATATTTCTGTGAAAACCAAGAAGTAGAAAGGAAAAGCTTTCTGCATTCCAGTGCTTATGGGATGAACACACATTGATACACTTGATCTTTCCCGGTGGAATGGGCACGGGAATTAACCCACACACTGGCACACGAACTTCTTGTTTCTGCCAAACATGTCAGCTGAGATGGGGTTGCTAATTTATTTATGGGGACATATGTCAATGTCACTCTGAGAAAATGGTTCCAGGATACAAAAAAAAAAATTCCCTGACTGCTGTCAGAGCTGACCTTATGTGTAGGTGGAATAGCAGAATAGCCACATGCTTGCTCACTTTTTGGGCAATTAGGGGATCCAGGAATCCCTGAATCATCTCAGTCCTTGTTTGAAGAGTCTTCCCTAAGTGAACTTCCATGGATTCTATCTGAGTAAAGTCAGTTGTTCTAAGAAAGAACTGTACCCTACTCTGCTCTTACCACCATTACCCACAAAGTGTAATGACAGAGCAGGCTTTGACAGAGGTTGGAAGCAAATGTGACAGTCAGGGGGTAGTACCTAACACCAGGTTGTAGTGGAAGGGAGGGGTACAAAATAATGAGGCTGGAGGCCATAAAACCTCACTGTCTCTAGAAATTTCTATAGACACAATAATGAAGTGTTTGCAGTGTGAAAGGTGCATCTGTTCATACCTTAAGCCCAAGTCTCAGATGCATCAGTCAATATAAAAGTTAGTCCCTTTGCAGCACTGACCACAGTGGAATAATTTCTACATCTCTGTTTTACAACCCATAAGTAGCACCGTTTTCCTGCAGGTATCTGAGATCCTTCTAACTTTGTTTAACACCTAGGCTCCAGAGCTGCTCACACGCAGCAGGCAACAAAAGCAGTGCCTACCCTAGGATTTTTGCTTGCCTTCATGTCTCCTGTTCAATAGAACCATTGTCCCTGCCTCTGTGATCACTGAGCCTCTGGACCCTGACTGTTTGGGCTTTTGATATCTACCTGCCTAGCTGACTTCCCTGGAAAGTGAGCTCTGACCTGCCGACTTCCTGTGCCTTCCAGCCCACACTCGTGTGACCAAGCCCCCAGCCCTGTCTCCTCCTGCTCTGCTGAGACTGTTGCTGTCCACTCCTCAGCATGGCCCCCAGGGTCCGGCCTTGAACAACAAAGGGACATCGAAGCTTTGCTACTAGGCTGAGACAACTGTTAGGATTGCTATCTTTGTTGACAGTCTGGTGGCAGTGGTCCTTGCAGGAAGGAGGTAGAAAGTAAGCTGATATTAGAAACTGTGGCAGAGAGGCAGAATCCAGTCTCTGCTCTTGTCAGCTGCATGACCTTGGGTGATAGGCTTAAACTCTCTGAGCTTCAGTTTCCCCATCTATAATTGGGTGATACTAATATCAACCTTGATGGCTCTTGGGAGAATTAAATGTTTGAAAGTACCCAGGGCAAGTCTTGGCACATAGTAGGTAATCGATATGCAGTAGATTCTTTTCTTTCTTCCTTAAAATAACCAAGCATGAGCCCAAGGTGAAGGTTGAGATTAGTTGGTATCTATTTACCCCTTTGGGCTAGGATCCCCACTTTTTACACCTCAATTCTATAGGCATCACCCTTCAATGTCAGAGTGCCAGTCATGTCTCCATTATTAATTTGTTAGGAGAGAACTAATGTCCCTGATATTAATTTTCCTCATCTGAAAAACAAAAAGAATTCCACTTCCCTCCTGTCCTCAAAGGGATTTCTACTGGCTTTCACAGACAATTATTTAATAGCTGCTACACACAAGGTATCCAGATGAGCTCCACATCGCCTGGATTTAACCACAATCATGTAGCAGGGACCCTCACATTATACATGGGGACTCTGAGACTTAAGTCTGTTGAGTCAACTTGCAAGTAAATAGCAGACATGAGATTCAAATCCAGACTGCCTGAATCAAGTCCAGCTTTCTTTTACAAGAAATAATTAAGAAAGAATAATTGAGAAAGCTTATAATGAAATGAAGGGCTATAAAGGAACAATATGCTAATGATATACTTACGTTATCCATACACAGAAAGCTTTCTATTTTAAATATTTTGAAGTCTTGTTTCTTTTCCGGATGAGGAGATACACAAATTCTGCTTCACCAAAGAATATTATTTGGTGCCTTTAGATTTCTTTTCTTCATCTCCCTTACCTCCAACACCTTCTACCATTACCACCAAGCTCAGATGATGATTGTTTTCTGAGAGGCTTGCACCAAATAAGAATCAGATCACAAGTGAGTTATAATGATACCATATTTAATAACACCTAAAAGACAAGGGATGCATGCATAAAACAAACACTTCAGCATGCAGAAATGAACATCACAGAGCTTCTATCCCTTGGCACTAGGTCTTGTGATTTTACAATTGTCAGTTCATACAATGTGTGCAGCATCTTGCTTATGAGAAAACTGAAGTTTGGCAAGGTTATCTAATTTGTCCAAATTCACAGAGATAGGTCTTTTAATCCACCGCTAGCTAATTCCATTCTTGTCATCTGATTCTTTAGAAGCTGGTGGAAATCAGAGACAGTCAAATTCACACTCTGAGTAATACTGCACATTACTATATTCCCTTTTCCAGGGAATTTTTAAAAATGGGAATGGACAGAAATGTCAAGACGGCAGGTAGAAAAGAAGGCTTTTTAATCGACTGACTTCTTTACTTGTAGAGAGCACTGGTCATGGTTTGTCTGATTATCTGAGCACATTTCCAAAGAGATGCTTCTGAATAAAATTTAAAAACAAAACAATAACAATAAAAACAACATCTGCAGAGACACAGACTCAGTCATGATGGCTGTAAGAGAAGCACCAGAGGTGTGGAGGCTGGTCTCCTTTTAAACTATTCCTGGGTGACATGCTAGGCATCTTCAATCTTATTTGCATAGAGCTTCCTTTCCATCTTATATGGCCTTTCTAGTCCCAAAGAAAGTTGTGCATGACAACTAAAGTTCCTCTGTGCAGACCAGCCTCTTTGAAAAGCCGCTGAGGTCACCCACTAAATCTCCCAGAGGGTAAATGGAGGCTCATGCAAACAGCCAATATCCTGACTCATTTACTAAGCAGTCTGTATGCACAGAACTAATCTAGGTCCTTTGGAGAGTAGAGAGCACATGGTTCTTGACCTCAGTTTTATGTCTACACAGGCAGACTGAATACAGCATGGAAACATAAAGCAATACAAGGCCAGACTCCAGTGTTGACTTGGAAGCTGAAAAATCTCAGCAGAGGTGAAAGGACCATAAAGAGAACGATGCAATGGGTTATTAAAGGAAGTAAGAATTGACCCAAATTCTTAGATCCTTATTTCTATTGTCATCTTATTGTAAAAGTTATTTGTAAGGAGAGACCTTGCAGTTAAACTCCCAATATCTGTAACCTCACCAATCATACCAGGGATTTCTATCATCTCTGGGTTTTCTGCATTCTGCCCATTCTCCTCCCTTCCTACTATACTCCTTCCTTTCTTTCTCCTTTCATTCCTCCCTGGCTTTTTACCCTTCTTTCCCCCATACTTTTTCTGCTTTCCAGGGCCTTTAAAATCTTATACCACCCCCATCTTGTCATGATCCCTTTTTCTCCCTCTCCTCACAGCTCTCGTCTTCGTTGTCAACTGCAAATAAAGAATGCTCACGAAGAGAGACTCCTGAATTCAGGAGGGAAAATGTTGGAAAAACAATGTTTGGGTTGTCAAACATCACAGAACTTTGAAGACCCTCTACTCAAATGGATGCTCAGGATATCTGAAGACTAATTTGGAGCTGGCACCTCTCAACAGTACCATACTTATTTTTTTATGAGTGATTTTATTGGAATTTGGGGGATCCAGTGTCTGAAAAAAGAATCGGTCCCAGTCCTGCATTATTAAATGCAGTGTCTTCCTCAGCTCACTTCCCCCATCCCCCACCAACAAACAGGTCAATTGTAGAGAGCACAGAAATGTCATCTTCTGCCCCACACCTAACTCAAGAATGACCTCTACTTGCTTGTCAAATTTCCTGGGTCTTTGGTCTTATGCCACTTTTCTAATCCCTGACTACATATTTGTAGCCTATTTCCGTATTTTTGTAGACTCCAAAATACGTTAATCCCACCACATTTTACATGTCTGAGATCACAAAATAATGTCAATTACTGTTGGTTAGGTGGTTATCATAACAAAGTTGCCATTGAGTGAACACACCCATCATGACTTGTAAGAATGAGTTACAACGATTTCACAGAAAATTCTAGAGGCAATAATAGAGTACTGTTTCAAGGAATACTCACCAATTCTCTTCCTGGCACAGAAGATAATATCACTTGCAAGTACACGGGCATCAATAACCAAGTAGAAAAATAATCAAGAAAAATCAGACTCAGAATGTGAAGAGCACTGAGAACCTTCAAAACCAGGATAGGCTACTTGTGTTTTCCTTTCTGTGTATGCACAACATATGTTTCACAAAAATCTATAGCTAACACAGTCTGAAAAAAAAAAAACACTTTACGTTAATCAAAATCAAAATAAGAAAACCTAGTATTAGAGTATAATTGGCAATTCTTTTGTTGCTTTTCATTTTTAAAGTAATCATTCCTCTTACATTTTACAATGGATATTTTCCAATATTATATGGTGGGAAGTGTCTTCTACTGCATTTTTTTCAGATTTCCTCCTCCAGCTGCTGCCTTGAACACACTCTCAACTCTTGATTCTGCCTTTAATGCAGTGGCTGTGCCCTCTGTAGCTTGGAGCAAGAAAGTCACTTTCTACCACTTCTTTTCCTCATGCATAGATCTCATTACTCAGATCAGCTCTCTGTCCTAAAGTAGGGTAACTTGAACAGATTATATGCAAAACTAATTTTATAATTGCCTCCCCAAATAAATTAAATTCTTATACATTGTTGCTGCAAGGAGGAAAAATGTGTAGACCATCCAAGCCAGGTCCTTGGATTTCTTATCTATAAAATGAGTGTTTAAATATGTTTTGATTTGTGGGCATGCTTTAAATATTACATGGAACAATACATTTAAATATCCTTTGTAAAAACTGAAAAAAGATAAATTCACAATTACTGCTCACTGTTGTTATTCTGCTTTCTTGTGTCTGAAGATATTTTTGCTGAAAGTTCTAACACCAAAGTAAACTTTAAAATCAGTTAAATCAAATAAAAACTTGGTGAAGAACAGCTGGCCAAGGTGCCTTTGCTAAACTGAAAAGTTATGAGGAAAATATAATGAGATTATACGGAGAACACAGCCCCTCAGTCCAGCCTCCCTGAGCTTCCGTGTCTGAGTGACCACAATCTTATACAGATGGGAACCAACTCCATTTGAACTTGCAAGGACTAAGGAGAAAGGAAACTCGAAACCTCAGTCATGGACTGCCAAGATTTTGAAATATTATTAGACTTCGGATCATAAATCTGAAGGCAAAAAAATGATTCAATCAATTCAATCTTTATGTGCAAATCACTCTGCTAAAACCAACAAAAAATATCTTGATCTTTATACACCAAGACAAATGATTGAGAGCTAATATGGTTGGAAGTAGGCATAATAAAAACAATACCTTACGTTTATGTAGCACTTTATAATTTACAAAGGAATTCCACACACATTCTTATTTTATCCTCACAACAATGTGCAGAAGAGATAATAGTCCCATGATAAATGAAAGAGGTTAATCATTTTCTCGAAGTCAGAAAATGGCTTAGTTAGGTGGCAGAAGATAAGGACTGTGGGTAATTCACTAGTGCATCCCCAACACCTAGCTAACAGTGTGACATTGTATTTTATGTGGCAAAGGAGTATTTCAAGGATCATATGATATTACGATGCAAATGAGTAAAAGAAGTCTCCAGGCTAGTTGGTTAGGGAATGCTTTATGGAAGCCATGAAGCTTACTTACGTCCAGAGGTGGTGGGGGGAATTCAACATCTCAAAGGAGTGGCGTATAGATATTCTAGGTGGAAGAAACCAAGAAAACAAAGCAAAAGAAGCAGGATTCATGTGTTGACTCCATAGCTTCACCTCCAGTGATCAAATTTATGCACGGTTCTTGACTGTTACAGTTTTCAGAAGAACCACATGACTTGACCAGGAGGCAATCGGCTCAACCACCTTAGTTCCAAGGGACTAGGATGAATTGGCGATATTGCCAGTAGGGATGAAATGCTGGATGAATGTGTATAGTTGCAGTGCCTCATGGGTAGAAGTAAAATTAATAATCAGAATGTAGGGACTAGTTAGTCTGTGAGAAAAAGAAATAATGAAACTGGGGACCCTGAACATGCCTAACTAGCACAGGGCTGCAGGGCTTGGCACCTGCCTGCCCCTGCTGCTCATATGTAGCCATCAGCTTCCACAGCTAATAAGCAAGCAGAGGGGATGACAGGATTTACCTAAGGAAAATGGCAGCTATCAGTCTGTGACTCAAAAGGTCTGGCTCCAATTCCACTTACGGTTGATGATTTGATCCTGGTCAAATTAGCAGGGTCGTAACAAGGAGCCTGTATGTGAAAGCTGTCAAGTGTTTCCTTTAAATCCTCTCCAACTTTTTATTTCCATGCTTTTCTACAGAAAATTGTGGATACTTGGAAGAGTGTGTGTCCTCTACTTTCCCTCTCAGGAGAAGAGTGTTGTTACTTACTGAATACCTGTATCACCAAGAGCAGCGTCAACTTACCATTGGAAAATCTCCAAAATTTAATTGGGTCAATATTTAATTCAAGAATGCAATGATTTGCCAAAATCATCGCATTCACTTTTAAATTTTGTTCATCATTACATGCAAAATCACAATGTGTGCTCATCATTTATGGTCTCTTGGGGCTTCTGGTTTTGAACCGATGATACTCAAACAAATTTGACCTCAGATAGTTGCTTTTCATGACACAGTCCCCTTCCTAACATGGCATGGAGAGCAAAAATTAAAGGAGTTATTTAGCTAATCATTTACATAGGAAAGCACACAGAGTTTATCTTTAACTCTTTCCCATATGCTCTGAAATGTACCAACTACACTCACTATACCTCTGGCCCCTCCTCCTCCACTGTGCAAGAACTTACCAGGTTTTATCTCTAGTTATCACAATTAGAAACATTGTATATTTCAACAAATAATTTTGATGTCTTCACAGTTTCCTGAAGATGTCCAATAGAAGTAGACAGAACAGGAATTTTCATCGTATGAGATGCACCAAGGCAAAGGAGTTTGAAAAGATGTCTGGAACCCTCCCCACGGTCCCATGGACCAGATCCCTGTGCAGAGCTCTGAGTCAAGGTTTCTCTCCATCACTAATATCTTCTCCTTGATTCTGTAAGCATGTGACTTAAAATATGGTCATAGAAAGCTATTAAGGAAAGGATCATCAAAAATCATAGATAAAAACTGAGATCAGAGCAATTATTCAAGTTTCCCAAAGCCACACAGGCAGTAAACAAGAAAATAACTAAAGCTCAGGACATTTGGATCTTAGCATAGTTGAAGTGGCCTTTCTATGCACTCTAATAACTTTCTACTCATCAGAAACAGGTAACAACGTAGGGTAGCCTTCAATTATAGTCCACGCAGGCTTTGCTGAGAGTAACCCAGCAGTGCTTCTTAATCAGACAACAAACAACCGAATGGTCAGCTTATCCACTCCGGATTCCCGAACAACAGCTTCCACTTCAAACAAGCGGCAAAAACGTGGACACTTACAAAGAAATCAAACCAAATCAAAGCAGCATTTGACTCCTTAAGAAAATGGTCCCTGAGACAGCAGCCAGCATGGCTGTCATGTAGGGATGTGTGGCGTGCAGGCAGCCATCCATTCAGGCCACTGGCTACCAACAGCTGACTCTAGGAGTGGTATTTGAATCTACCCTGAGGGGGGCCAGAGCCCACAGACAGCTGGGCCATCTGTTCCGATAATACCACATTACTCTCTACACTCAGTAATGAAGGCTCCTGAGTAATCTTTCATCAGAATGACTTCACGGCATTAAAAATGTATTTCAATACATAGCTTGTTTAAATATTTAACCCTCTTCGGCTTTGAGAGATTGATTCGGAGCTGCAGTGTTTATATGGGCAGGAAACATTGATTTTCATATGCATGTATGCATTAATTCAGGAAGACTTGGGCACACACCAAAGGTTTTGATAAATGGATCTTTAAATCTCGGACTTTAAGGGAGAATATTGGTTTGCCGCCCAGATCCCATCCCTCTGCCAGTATTTAAATATTTTCAATTCTCATTTCCCCAATGGTGAGGAGGAAAAGTCCATAAATGAACAGATTTTAGAGAATTATTTTGGGTAAAGTTTGTTTACAGGACACACACATGCATGGGCACGTGTGCGCACACACATACACACACACACACACAATTTATTTTGCCTGCAGTGGGAGCTATTTGTGCACAGGGCTATCCAACTTTTATTAGATCCGTCTACAGCTTACCTTTTTCTGATATCTTGTCAATAAACACTGAAGACTGCAGTGTATATTCAGCACGTGCAGAGGCCAGGGACAGAAAACCCTCTTATAAATTTCTGTACATCGTGACATCACTTAAACTCACTCCAGCACCCAGGCTTACTTCCTTTATTGCTCACCCTCTCACTTTATTGAGGCTGCCATGCTGGAAGTTCCAGTTACCATGGTCTTTGCAAACATAAACACTTTAGTGTGTTTGGAAGACCAGCCCCGCTGTGCAGAGGACCGTAAGACTTGATGTAAGATGTCCTTAATACTCAGCTGGATAAATAAGCATTAATATTGTATATACGATCCCTTCACCTGTATAGATTGTACCTGATACTACCACCTTCACCTTTCCTCCAGATATTAACAACAGTCCCAGGAGATGTTTAGCTAACGTATTATCATTACTGAGTATGTGATAAAACAAACCTCAGAGAGTTTAAGCAAATTTTCCAAGAGCAAACAGCTGGTGAGTAGTTAAGCTGAAGCTATGGACTCTCGGCTTTTAAAATTTTTCACCATGTTCATTCTTCTAAGATACATGGCCTCAAATTAATTATCGCAGTTAAATCGAGATTTATTGATTACATATTAAGTATCAAACAATATGTTGGCACTGGGAATACAGTGATAAATAGGATAGAGTTTTGCTTTCAAAGAAACTAGAGAAAGAAAAGGGCTTAGGAGCAGAGAATTAGAAGGCACGAATATGAGTTCTATGATAAAGGTACGATGTGTATAATGGAATGAGATGCTCTGTAGAGATGGTCAAAACAATGAGGTAAGTGTTAACACAAGTGTAGACTTTTTCCACTGTTCAGGAAGAGAAGTAAGTGCTTATGACCTAACGCATCCATTGAATATAATGAATTAACCTCTCTCTCATGCATCTAAAATGGTACTAGTTATGTCCCATTCTTGCGAGAATTGAAAAAGTGGTTGTTCACCATTTTCTGTGTTTAGGGGTTGAATCTAAGGGATAATAAGTGAACTGGAACATGGAATGCCATATGAGAGACAAAGTAATGAATTTTCATATTTATGTTGTTAATGTATACTCATAGTTTAAAAAATCAAATAGTACTTATAGCAGTCACATGCCCCAACACAATTTTTTTTTGCAACTACTCCTTTGTGTTCTTTCTAGGAATTACTTCCATGTTTCTAAATATCATGCATATAGTGCTAAGAATGGAAAAACAAGCACCACATGTACTCACCATCAAATTAGTATTAACTGATCAACACTTAAGTGCACGTATAGCAATAACATTCATCGGGTGTCCAGCAGATGGAAGGGGAAGGAAGGGATGGGTACATATACATCTAATGGGTGCAGTGCGCACCATCTGGGGAATGGACATGCTTGAAGCTCTGACTCAGGTGGGACAAAGGCAATATAAGTAACCTAAACATTTTTACCCCCATAATATGCTGAAATAAAAAATTTAAAAAATTTTATTTAATAAAAAAATTTATTAAAGTGTTTTGCATTGGCTGGGAGTCAAAACCTGGTGACTGCTTACAAGGCAGCTATGCTCACCCAGACATTATTTTCATAAACCTTCTGCATCTCATCTTCCACATGTATCTAAAACAGTAAGCCACTCTATTAGTTAAAACAGTAGTCTTTATTAGCATTATAATAACTATGTAAATATTGTTCACTACAGAGCCAAATACTGTAATATATTATTATTTTGTTTTTTTCTTTTTTTTAGGAGAGAGTCTCATTCTATCACCCTGGCTAGAGTGCAGTGGTGTCATCATAGCTCACTGCAACCTCAAACTCCCGGGCTCTAGTGATCCTCCTGCCTCAGCTTCCCAAGTAGCTGGGACCACAGGCACACACTGCCATGCCCAGATAATTTTTCCAATTTTTTGTAGAATTGAGGTCTCTCTCTTGCTCAGGCTGGTCTCGAATTCCTGACCTAAAGCAATCTTCCCTTCTCAACCTCCCAGAGTGCTAGGATTACAGGCATGAGCCACCACACCTGGCCTGCATTTCCTTTCTTTTTCAGCAGCTTTCTTTCTTTTCTATTGGGTTTCTTTCTTTCTTTCTTTCTTTCTTTTTTTAATTTCAGAGTACTGCAGGGATACAAACATTTTGGTTATGTAAATTGCTTTTGTACAGTTTGAGTCAAAGCTATAAGTGTGCCCATCACCCAGATAATGTGCACTGTACTCGTTAGGTGTGAATATACTCATCCCCTTCTCCCCCCTCCCACCTGCTTGACACAAATCCCGTACTTATACTAAATGCTCTCAGCTACTTTTTATCTCTTTTATCCCCTGGGGACTTCATTACCCTCTCTAGCCTCTTACTATCACCTGAATTTGAAGCCCTCTCTCTAAGAACATATTTTCATTATAATCTAAAGAATTCTCTTACTCTCGCCTGGTATGATTACATTTTTTCCTGCGTATGATGTCATAATCATTCTTGGTCAACTAACTGCATATTTCTGGAGTATATCATCATGTTGCTTCTCACGAAACAGTGACTAACAGGCAAATTTTCTGAGCTTTTCTTGTCTTTATTTTGTCCTCATATTCAATTGATAGTTTGGCTGGCTACTGAATTCAGGTTGAAAACAATGTTTACTCAGATTTTTGGAGGCATTAATTTCTAGCATTCATTCTTGCTGTTTTGAAGATACAAGACATACAGATTATTACTTTGTATTTGACTCATAATTCTATCAAATTTTCCTGTTCTGAACTATCACGATAATTTGCTTTTGGGTGAGTATATTATTTATCATTATTCTGGACATTAGAACATCCTACTTTCAATGTAGACTTTTATGCCCTTAAATTTAAAAAAAAAAAACTACTGTTACTTCTTTGATATGGCTGTTTCCTATGTTTGTTCTGGACCCTATACTGACTCTTTAGGTACTTTATGTAAGTCTTCTGTCTTTTCTTTTACAGTTTCAATTTTGTGTTACACTTTATGGAAAATTTGACTTTATCTTCCAACTTTACATGATTTTAAAAACTATTATTTTACTTTTTCAGGAACTTTTTATTGTTCTTTAAATATTATGCTTTTGATAGCATTCTTTTCATCTTATCAATAGATTTTGTTCTTGAGTATATCTTAAGATAATGAGAAGAGTGTTTATTTAACTTTCATTTGTTGCCTATATTATCTCCATAAAGGAAATATTGTTTCTTACTTTGAGTTCTTCTCATGTATCTACTAAACCATAGGTCTCCATTCATATTTAAGTGTGAAGCATACTAAAAGTAACAATTGAAAATTGAGTCTTCTAATAGAAATGCTAGCATAATTTAATTTTTCAAAAAAATTCCCTCTGCCTCAAACACATGGGATAAGTAATAAAATATGTTTTTTAAAAGCTGAGTTAAAAGCAACATAAATATCTCTGTGAACCAGAAGTTGACAAAAAATACTACAATAAGTAGGAGAAAAATTCTGAGTTCCGAGTGCATATGCAGGAAGTGGCAGGTTTTGTGGGTGAAAAAAGAGGTGGAAAGAAATTGTGTCCATCCCTCGGATGGTGCGCATCGCACTCTTTGCGTATGCATACACCAGTCCCCCCTTCCCCCTCCCCCTCCCCCTGCCCAACATCCAATAGATGTTATTCTTATATGTGCACTTATGTGTTGATCGGTTAATACCAATTTGATGGTGAGTACATGCGGTGCTTGTTTTTCCACTCTTGGGATACTTCACTTAGTAGAATGCGTTCCAGCTCTATCCAGGAGAATACAAGAGGTGCTATATCACCATTGTTTCTTACAGCTGAATAGTACTCCATGTTATACATATACCACATTTTATTAATCCAGTTGTGTATTGATGGACACTTGGGTTGTTTCCACATCTTTGCAATTGTGAATTGTGCTGCTATAAATATTCGGGTGCAGGTGTCTTTTTCATAGAGTGACTTTTGTTCTTTTGAGTAGATGCCCAGTAATGGGATTGCTGGATCAAATGGTAATTCTACTTGTATCTCTTTAAGGTATCTCCATATTGCTTTCCACAGAGGTTGCACTAGTTTGCAGTCCTACCAGCAGTGTATGAGTGTTCCTATCTCTCCGCATCCACACCAACATTAATTGTTTTGGGACTTTTTGATAAAGGCCAGTCTCACTGGAGATAAGTGATATCTCAGTGTGGTTTTGATTTGCATTTCCCTGATGATTAGAGATGTTGAGCATTTTTTCATGTTTTTTGGCCACTATTCTGTCTTCTTTTGAAAAGTTTCTTGTCATGTCCTTGAGACTCGGACTTGGGGGGGGGAAGAGCGGGGGCAAGGGCAACGTGCATAACCTAAGCATCTGTGCCCCCATAATATGCTGAAATAAAAAAAAAAAGAAATTGTGTTGCATCTAAGTTTGTAGCTTAAACCAAGTCATTGCCCTGCTAGGTATTACAATTCCTCATAGCCAGGAAACGAACAAATCTGTGAGCTGTGTATGTGGGTAGGTGATAGTTCTGACTTAACCATGAGACAGGAGATTCAGAAGATCATTTTACAACTTAATGTTTGTCTAGAGCCTGAGGTCTGATTAGGTGCAGTGACAGAAACTCTAGATTGGGGAAGATTACTGAAATGAGAGGAAAAGAGAAAGAAGGAGAAGGGAGGAAGAGAGAGAACTAAAGTAAACTTATAATAGAAATCCAGTAATATAATACAGAAATACAGTACTATCATACAGAAATACAATAATATAAAGTAAACCTAATGCTAAAATAGTCAACAAAATATAAAATCAACAGAATAAACAACAGATAAAATTATTTTTATAGAACAGTATGGCAAAGCCTTATAAACAAATATGATTATGATGCTTAAAGAGAAAATGGGGGTAATTACATCCATTAAAACACATACACGAGGTACTATGAAACAATAGAAATCTTGGAAATAAAACGAGGACATTAAAATGAAATAAAATGTTAAAGTTGAGGTAAATTGTATACTGAATAAAGTCAAAGAAAGAATTAATGAATAGGAAAATAGAACCACAAAATTCACCCAGGAAAAAGCAATTTAAGGATATGGGAAACAAAACTGAGGGGCTTTGGCTTCCCTTAATTTGGAATTTCAAAACATGATAATGAAAAAAATGGAAGAAAAGCTATATTAGAAGAATTAGGGACTAGCATTTTTCTAGAACAAAAAAATAGTTCTCTAAGTAAAAGACATCTGCACTAGAATGTTTATAGCAGCACAATTTACAATTGCAAAGATGTGGAAACGACCCGAGTGCCCATTGATACGTGAGTGGATTAATAAAATGTGATATATGTATATCATTGAGTTCTACTCAGCCACAAAAAACAATGGGGATCTAGCACCTCTTGTATTATCCTGGATAGAGTTGGAGCCCATTCTACTAAGTGAAGTATCACAAGAATGGAAAAACAAGCGCCACAATTCACCATCAAATTGGTATTAATTGATCAACACTTATGTGTACATATAGTAGTAACATTCATTGGCTGTTGGGCAGATGAGGGGGGAGGTGGGGAGGGGTACATTCACACCCCGTGGGTGCGGTGCACACTGTCTCAGGGATGGACATGGTTGAAGCTCTGATTCGGGTGAGGCAAAGACACTAAATGTAACCCAAACAAATGTACCACAGTAATATGCTGAAATAAAAATATTTTTTAAAATGTTCACTCTGAGTCTTAAGAAGAATTTTATATTGTAATGAAATTTTAACATGTCCAGACTGAGTAAAAAAATTTTAAAAGCCACTGGAGAAGAAGACATGATAGCTAATCTGAACCCAGACACTTCAGCAGCAACAAGAATGTTCAGGAAAAAAAAAACCAAACTTTTTTTTTCAAAGCACTCAGTTATTTTCACTCACCATGTACAATAACTCACCATTTATAGTAAACATGCAATATAAAATATAAGACACATTAAAATAAAATTTTTCAGACAAATAAACCTAAGAGATTTTACCATGCAGAGATCACTATTAAAATAAATTTTAGAGGATGTACTTCAACAAGAAAAAAATTCAATCCAAAGAGAAGTGAGTAAAGGTGACAATAACAAAAACGCTTTTAAAAGATGTGTTGATGTATTTAATTAGTTGTTTACTGTAAAATAATAATTATGGCTGATTCATTAGCATTAATAAAAATTAATTGGAAGGTATTTTCCTATTGACTCCGTGACTCCTAGAAGGCTTTATTTTAAAGTGATTAGGTAGAGACCAGCTTTGCCTCAAAGGATATCCAAACCCAAATTCCAGTTTTGTGGGGTCTTTTATCTTGACTTACAAAGACACTGGCACTTCAGGCCTGAAAGGACTCTGAACAAACTCACTCCAGCCTCAGAAAACTCATAAGCAAATATGTAACTTCAGCAAATTTCTATCTGCTTGGTTTACAATGATGTTTGAAACTGAATCTTGAAGTGACTTCTATATAATAAAGAATCCAGAAAGTACGCTAAGCACTCATGTAAGTTAGGGGAAATTTTTCTTCAAATGCCTTTTTCTTCCACCCTCTCTGCTTGGGCTTGCCCAACTGTCTCTTGTGCTTATCTCTCTAAAAATGATGCTAAGCTGTGTAATGTTTCTTCCTCACCTTCGTTTCTCATACCTGTTCGCAAACACCTGTCTTATTGGGAAGTGTGAATAAATTCATGGAACCATCTTAATGTCATGAAATGAATT
Source organism: Indri indri (assembly GCA_004363605.1). Classification (NCBI taxonomy): domain Eukaryota; kingdom Metazoa; phylum Chordata; class Mammalia; order Primates; family Indriidae; genus Indri; species Indri indri. Next base: position 26,712 of record RJWJ010021469.1, read on the forward strand.
CAAAGCACCCTTTCCCAAAGTGAGATCTGCAAGAAGATGATATATGAGTTAAAAAAAAAGGGGGGGGGGAGAGGGTTTCTGTGCCTCTCCCTTGAATTTGGGAAGCATGGCATACTAAATACTCCACTCTTGGGAGAGTCACAATTTTCATAGGTATATCAAAGGGTTTTCAAAACCCTGCATTTAAAAAAGCCATGTAACTTCATTTAATCCTCTGTTTTGAAAATTACTGGACATAGTACTCCATTTTTATATACCCAATGTACTATTATACATCCCTAGGAACATTTGTGCTCTTAAAAAAGAGATAATGCCTTGGTACACCAAAAAAAAAAAAAAAAAACTTAATGTAAAAAAAAAAATTCTGATTAAGAATGAGAAAAGTAAAATTTCATCCTGAGGTCTGCCACAAAAAGACTGTGCAATACTTGTTACTTCTTTTCCTAAAAAAAAAAAAATGATGTTTCTTTACCTTTTATAGCTCTAAGATTAATTTTTATGAATAAAACATACATTTTCAAGAGCTATGGTAAACTGAAATGAGTGATGCTTTGGTGGAGGATAAGGAAGTCCTCTTGCTGTTCTGCATAAGTAACACAGGCAGGCGAATGCCCTCCTGGCTTCCAGATAGGCTGGACCTTGTGCAGCAAGAGACAGCTCAGCTCAGGCCAAGCATGAGATAAGGGAGGTTTCAGAAGGGAGTCACAGAAGGGACTAATCTTGTTTGTCAAGAACATTTAAAGAGAAATAGGGGGGAGAGTGGGGGCGAAGGAAGAAAGGAAAGAAAGAGAGGAAGGAAGGAAGGAAGGAAGGAAGGAAGGAAGGAAGGAAGGAAGGAAGGAAGGAAGGAAGGAAAAAGGGAAACAGAGGAAAAGAGGGGAAAGGAAAGAAAAGGAGAGGAAAGGAAGGAAGGAAGGAAGGGAGAGAGGGAAAAAGAGAGAAAGAAAGAAAGAGAGAGAGAAAAGAAAAGAAGGAAGGAAGAAAGGAAGAAAGGAAGGAAGGAAAATAAGTTTTGTGCTGGACAGCATTCAAGATGGTTGCTCTTACAAAGTCTCTAAAGTGAGTATTAAACTGAAAAACATCAAACTAGAACCAGGCTTTGTTTCCACAAAAAGGAGGCATCCCCTG
>RJWJ010021470.1:0-26028 GCA_004363605.1 Indri indri
GGGGAAAACTAGCGTAGAACTGGAGTCTGACAGATCTGGACACGGATGCCCAGCTCTACAGCTTACTAGGTTTGTGACTTAAGCAAGACATTTGGGCTCTCTGAGCCCCAGTTTTTTCGATGGTGAAACAGGAGAAAGGCACACCTACCCCCACAAGGTTTTTGTGAGAATTAAATGAGCTCATGTATATAGAGTATCTAGCATCCTACTGACCCATGGTAGCCTCAACAAATATTAATCAGTTCCCATCTTTCTGGGATGTCTCCAGCCTCAAACTATACTCATATGTTGTTATCACAGGGATATATAATTTTGTCTCCTTTTTCCTCCTGCATACACTTTTCCATATTTGATTTAGCTTTTTTCATGGTGGCATTCCATTGGAAAAATGCTCCATAAAAATTTAATCATCTCCCTATTGACAGCAATTTTACGAGTTTTCAGTTTCTAGTGGAGCGCATGTTGCTTTCTTACTCTGTGGAGTTGTGCAGGATGGAATTCTCCAGAGTAGCATCACAGAGTTCCAGGGGAGGCGCGTCTTTACGGCTCTCGTTTGGCGTTGCCACATCCCCTGCAGAACACTGGGCTGGCTCACGTGTCCCCAGCCCTGCACGAGGAGGCCTCATTTCCTTTTGGCATTGTTTATGTTTATTCTTTATACATTTTGGATAGCGTGACTTGGTCATATTCATGTGTATATTTTCTCTACTCCATTACATTTAATTTGAGTTTTATTTTGTGTCTTCTTTGGAAGTCTTAATTTGTGTATAGTCCATCCCATCTACTCTGCTTCTGTTGTGGGGAGTACAGGCTATTGGCTTTTCTCTGGGCTGCGTGTGACAGGGTTTTTTCTTAAAGGGGTGACTGAAGGCCGGGCATGGCGGCTCACACTTGTGATCCCAGCACTTTGGGAGGCTAAGGCAGGAGGATCGAGTGAAGTCAAAAGTTCTAACTTGCAGTGAGGGGTGATCTCACCACTGCACTCCAGCCTGGGTGATAGAGCAAGATCCCGTCTCTAGAGGAAAAAAAAAAAAAAAAAGGAAAGGAAAAAGGAAAAAAAATAGAATGGGAGTTAAAGGGGTGACTGAAATTTTTTGCTTGTGTCCCCCTGCCACATAGGCTGCAGGGTCCCACCTCACACAATTCTGTTCTCTGTCCCAGGTCTGCCATGTGAATCTGGAGGGACAGCCATTCTACTCCAAGAAGGACAGACCCCTGTGCAAGAAGCACGCACACGCCATCAACGTGTAGGGGTGGAGGCGTCTGGTGCCGACGGGGAGAGCTGCTCTTGCTGCTGGCGACAAAGGATTCAAGGAGGCTGATGTTTCTTTTGCGGGGAAGGGGGGAAGAGAGGAAGTGATTGAGCCCTTTTGAAGTATAATTTTAGTTTTTTCTTCGGTGCACAGATCGTGTATTTGCATAGTTCCGACTAGAAGCCAAATGAAGATTCAAACCAAGCTAGTAATTAATCCAAGACTGGAATTGTACTTCAAACGTTTAGAACAGAATTCCAAGAACTCAAAAGTGAAAAACAAAAAGCAACTTTCCCAAAGTGATACACTTCCCTGTGGTCGTGGTCACCAGAGTAAGGACAGAGCTCAGAGCAGTTATGGAGCATCCAAAGCATTCTGCAGAGTTCTTTAGAGCTCCCCTGGCAAACAAAATGAAGTGCCAAACAGTCCTTGCTGCAGGGTATTTTTAGAGCCATAGCTGAGAGCTTGTTAGCTAAGACCTATCGGCCTTTCCTCACCAAAAAAGGAAGTGTTATTCCATGACTAGCGTCATGGAGCTACCTCTGTGCATCAGACTTCAGACCTTGAACGAACTTGAAACGTTCTAAAGGGAGCCCCCACGTCTAAAGAGATGTCTTCTGGGAGCCACGAGGCAGTTGCCAGGGCTCCAGGAAGGGCTCTGGCTCGTTCTGCAGACAGCTGAGAAAGATGGGCCCTTTAGCCACCCTCTTTCAGTTTGAAACAGCCAATGTCCCCAGAAGGCTTAGCTCCTTTTTGATTTGTGCTGGGAAAGTGGAATTGGGATTTTCCAGTTTTGCTTTGCAATGTGTGAGAGGAGATTTTAAAGACTCTGGGTTGTGTTTGGCCCTTGTTTTACTTTAAGAGGTTTGCTAGCGTGAGTGTCCAGTCCTGTGCATGTATTTCACCCCCAACCTGTGACTGCTCACTCATGACATCTTCCTCAGTACCCTCTATCTCAAACGGGCTCGGTGGCCTATGGAAAAGAGAGAGAAAGAGAGATAGTGTCTAAAACGGGATGGCAGAATAGGTTGCCACGCCCACACTCTGGGTGGGGGAGAGGAACCTTGCTTTCTGCCAACCTCAGCAAGAATGCGTGAGGGGCAGGACCTCCCGCCTTCAGGGCTGCACCAACCATGCTTTTCATATGTTCCTTTCGGCGCAGCACACCGATTACGTACCATTGTGCCGACTGCTGGAAGGAGAAGGTGGACTGATAAATATGCATTTGCCATTTTGGCCAATGTTTTGAAAAGGTATGAGCTGAGTTGATCTAGCAATTATTTAAGTATTTATTGAAGTAGACTTGGGCCTTCAAACTTCTTTGCAATATTAGTAATAGTTCGAGTTAGGTAAGCATTGTAAAGCTGTTTGGTGATAACGAGAGAAGCTTAATTTCTGAGGTTGGAAGTGGGATAGTCACTCTCCTTTTTAGGAAGCACTGTTATGTTCATTGAAAACGGCATTGAAGCAGACAGTTTGCGTGGATGCTTCTCACTTGAGCACGATATTTAGGCACTCTTCCAACTCACCGCCTCTCCGTCCTCACTCCTGTTTTGGATTTTTCTCTTTGCATGTTTGAAATGTTTTATGGGAATGCATTAGAACTCTTTTTCTTCTGAGAACTGAGGCTTCTGGGGGAACGGCCATCCTACCAGCATGCGTCTCTTCCCCTGCAGGAGAGGGAAGCAGCTAGCTATGTCCCTAGCAGGAAGCCTGAACTTTTGCAAACACGAAGCCACCAACTTCCCCCAGGGAACATGAGGGAGGGACATAAATGTGCTCCTACCACAGGGCCTTTTTTACCTTTGGTGCCGTGAGAAAGTGAGACAAAGCACCAGGCAGGGTAAAATCTGCTGGAACTGACTGGAGACTTGTCAGGAGTTGCAAACAAGGACCTTGCAGCGTTCTGTTATTTTTGGAAAGTTCAAATATGCAGGGACAAGGCGGTTGCTGACTTTACAGAACGGCTCTGAGTAGGTTTCCTCCAAAAACAATCTATTAAATTATCCGGGACTGGTCTCGAGGAAAGAAAAAAAGTTCCCCAGAGTTCAGTTTCCAAAATCTCTTTTTAAAGGTTTTACACACACACACACACACACACACACACACACACACACACACACACACACGTGATCCTTAAGTGTATATCATGAAGAAGAAAAGTGAAATATCTCAAAGGACAACTTCACCGTAGTCCTTTATTGAATCAGTGTTTCCACATCTCAGAGCGACTGTAGATTCTGAGGTACTCTTTTATTTACCCAAAAAACAGAATAAACAAAAAAAAAAATTTTAAACGTAGCAGGAAAAGGAGGTAGTTTCGAGTGTGGTTCATTCAGTGTCTGTATATCTGACAGAGTGTCAGAATTAAGATTGTATCTAGTTCAGATTAACATCGTGGATGTCCTTCAACACCAAACCAAATGTAATTTTTAATAGTCCATGGTGGGGTGTACACTTTGGAGGTACCATTCTTGTCTCCTCATTATTGACATTAATTTAACATTTATAAACATAACTTTTTGCAACTTAGTGACTTATATTTGCAGTGTTTGTGTTAGGAATCTAGCTTTTATAATGTTAACTTTTCAACCCAGATACTCTTGCTTTGGGATTTTTTTTTTTTTGGTTAAGATTTCAGAAGTGGAATACAGCATCTTAGACGTATGCACAAAAAAATATTTTGCATGGTTTTTTTGGCCTGTGTGAATTCCTCTTTTTAGCAAAATAAAACTCCAAAAACGATATGCAAACACAGATTTTTCTGTGTAAAGTTTTTTCATGTGATATCAAAAGTAGCTTGCTTCTGTATACCACAAGTAGAAGTCTGAGACAAAACAAGACATCTTGTGGAGAATAAACACAACTCACTTGCCATGTTGCTCAATAGCAGTTTAATCAGCTTGTTTAAGCAGACAGGGATACGTGAATAACACAAATGTTTTGCATGCAAAAGGGAGTTTACCAGGTAAGTAATAAACTGAAGACCATACCTTGCCTTGTATTTTCAAAAAGGTTTGTTTATTTACCTACTTTGTGGTCAACTATTTCTGATTTTTTTTTTTTTTAGGCAGAATCTTGCTCTGTCACCCAGGCTGGAGTGCAGTGGTGTCATCATAGCTCACTGCAACCTCAAACTCCTGGGCTCAAGTGATCTTCCTGCCTCAGCCTCCTGAGTAGCTGGGACTACAGGTGCATGCCACCAACCTGGCTGAATTTTTCTATTTTTTTAGAGATGGGGTGCCTTGCTTTTGCTCAGGCTGGTCTCAAACTGCTGACCTCAAGTGATTCTCCTGCCTTGGCCTCCCAGAGTGCTAAGATACAGGCGTGAGCCAGCGCACCGGCCTAATTTATTTTTATTCTGATATAAGTGGCTTTATTTCTAGAAAAGTTGCTATATTTCCTTTCATATCATTTGTTTTCAAATAAGTTCATGTAAAACCTTCTCATGGCATTTTTTTTTTTTTAAATAATGAAGGCCTTCTGAGGGTACTATGTTTAACAAAACCAATTCATTCTTTTTCAAGGTAGTCTGTTTCTAGGCATTACTTAAAAGTAAAGGGAAATTTTTCAAAATATATTTGATTTTAAGCACCTGGATCAGATTTTGAAAGAGCTGTGCAATTACAAATAGAAATAAAATCTCATTGTTTTAGTACTTTTTAAAGCTATAGCAATTTTGAAAATAGATGATGGAGAAAAGGGCTCATAAAATCATAAAATTTAAAGTTAGAAGATTATCTAGGTATTTTCCAGATGCAGGAACTGAGGCCGGAAGGGGGAAGTAGCTTCCTCAGTGCACACAGCCAGCCAGAGAGGCAGCCAGGTGCCAATGGAATAAACCTGGACTTTGGCACAGAAGGACCAGGGTTTAGATGGAGGCTGATTTATGCCATTTGAGTGATATTGGGAGAGTCTCTCTAAGCCTGTTTATCTACCTGAAAATGAAGGTTATACCACCTGCCTCACAGGGATATTTTGAGAACCAAATACAGTAACTTTTGGAAGAAAATGGCAATAACGAATGTTAGTTGTTACTATCACCAGTCAAGTGGGGTCGGAACCCAAGTTCCTCATTCCTGCTTCATTTTTTTAACTCCTCCACCTTGCCTATCTGGAAAAACATCCATTGGGAAAATCAGCAGCAAGAATAAATAATAGCCCAGAAATATGAACCGTGAATCAGAATTTGGTACAATTAACTTGTACTAAAATTCCTACCCTCTTCACTAAGTATTTGTGGGCAGAATAAATATTGTTTGTTCATTTGCTCATTCATACATTCTTTCAGCAGATATTTACTGAGCACCTACCAGGTGCCAGGCCCTGCTCTGGATCCTGACAACACGGCAGTGCGCACAGCGGACAATAACCTCCGCTGTCACCGAACCTACTGTCTAGTGGGTTGGAATCAGCCGAACAAAACAATAACTAAAATATGTCAGATTACTTCTATGGAGAAATATTTTTACTACTTAAAGCTACTCAAAAAATAAAAATAAAAATAAAGCTACTCTACATGGCTGGGTGCAGTGGCTCACGCCTGTAATCCTAGCACTCTGGGAGGTCGAGGCGGGAGGATTGCTTCAGCTCAGGAGTTTGAGACCAGCCTGAGCAAGAGCGAGACCCCATCTCTACTAGAAATAAAAAATTAGCTGGGCATGGTGGTGCATGCCTGCAGCCCCGGCTACTCAGGAGGCTGAGGAAGGAGGATTGCTTGAGCCCAGGAGTTTGAGGTTGCTGTGAGCTACGGTGACACCATGGCACTCTAGCCAGGGCAGTGGAGGAAGACTCTGTCTCAAAAAAAAAAAAAAAAAAAGCTGCCCTACAGGGTAACACTGGCATCAAGCTGGACTTAGACTCATGAATGACAGATGTGGCAAAGAATGGGTTCTGGATCAAATAAGTTTGAGAAATAGCTGCAAATGCTGATCACCCTAGAGATCCCCACACACAGAAGTGAGCTGTGTGGGTACTCGGTCCCTCAATAAAGAAACCTGTTTAACTTATGTGAGCACAGAGTACAGAGCTCCAGTTGGGAAACACCGCCTAATGCACTGGTTTAGGCTTTCCTGAGCTCTGGCTTTCCCGGGGCAATTGCAATGTCAAACCATCCTTCTCCAGGTTCCATTCACATACTCAAACAGTGTGGACACTTGGGATGTGTGGTTTTTCATGCCACAAACATTCCCTGAGTGGCTAGGCTCTGCTGTAGGTATGGAGGATGACACCACGGACAAGGTGCCTGCTTTTGTAGAGCTGACGCTTTGAAGGAAGGGACAGGCAAGAAACAAGTAATACATAAGCAACAGAATTTGAGATCATGAGCATTACGGGAAAATGAAACAGAGCGGCGTGCCGGTGGGGCTGGGCGCAGGCTGCTTTTGATTGGGTGGTCAGGGAACCCCTTCTGTCTTTCTGAGGAGGTGACATTTGATAAGAAGAAAAACACTATGCCCAAGTGTGAGGCAGAGTGTTCCAGACAGAGGGAAAAATAAATGTAACAGCTTTAAGGGAGCAATCTCGGCTCAGTGAAGGCACAGGGCCGGAGAGCAGAGGGGAGGGGAGGAAGGGAGGTGCCGGAGAGCACCTGGGCCTCGGAGGCTGTGCTAAGATGCCGCAGAAGGCTTTCAAATTCTGCCAATTGCAAAGAGAGGACACAAATCATTGACTACAAGTAAAGATAAAAAACCTGGCTTTCGATAGAAGAATAAATTTTATTTTTCCTATAAGACTTTTCACTGGAAAAAATGTTCAAAGCTGCCTATCAAGCAATGCCGTATGAATACGGCCAAACAGTGAAGGCTGTATGCAGTTGTCCTCAGTCCGGGAAACATCAGCTCTGTGTGGATATGGCACAGCTTTGCTTTCTGATGTCTGGGACACAGGGACCTATGCTTGCATACACACCTACACAGGTTGCACACATCGTGTTTTATTTCATTATAATCACACTATACACGCTGTTCTGAGATTTGCTTTCTTTTAAAAACAATTTACTTTGTAACTGTGAACTTCACTGTCTGATCCCAGTTAAACCCCTATAAAATACATGGGAAGGGTTCTCCGAGAGTAATGATTCTATTAGTCCTTTATGTGTTGCTATAAAGGAATACCTGAGGCTGGGTAATTTATAAAGAATAGGGGTTTTAATTGGCTCACAGTCCTGCAGGCTGTACAAGAAGCATGGCGCCAGCATCTTCCGGTGAGGGCTTCAGGGAGCTCCCACTCATGGCAGAGGTGAGGGGAGCAGGAATGTCACAGTGAGAGAGGGAGCAAGAGAGAGAAGAGGAGGTGCCAGGCCCTTTTTGACAAAATGGCATCAAGCCGTTCATAAGGGATTGCCCCCGTGACCCGATGCCAGGCCCCACCTCCAACACTGAGGATCGAATTTCAAGACGATTTGGAGGGGACAAATATCCTAACTATACCAATCACTGTTAGTTAATCTACTCACTGAGCTCATGGAATCATCCCGCAGCTAATTTTTCAAGGCCATCAGCTACTTTCTGAGCCATCAGACCGAAGTCTTCAGTGCTGTCCTCTGAGCCCCGGGCTCACGAGTCCGTGTCTTGCTGCGCAGCCTCACCCGGACGCTCCGCAGCCACCCACGTCCACCTGTTTCGCAGGTTGGAGGGACGGCCATCTGTGTGTTTGTCTATCCTTTCTTCTGGTCCAGACCCTGCCCCATTAGGCAGTGCGATTGGTTCAAGCAGTGGGTTTGTGAACCAAGCCAGAACAATCAGAATCCTTCGCTGAGATTATGTTAAAACTGGAGGATGGAGAAAGAGAGTCTCTTCTCTCACTGGAATCAGAGCTGGAAGAAAGCCCCACAGGCCCTCTGTTTCCTCCCGTGCGAAGAAAGTCTGTCTGCCCCAGGAGAGCACGGAGCCAACAGACACGCAGATTCAAAATGAGACAGAGAGTGTTCTGCCAACACGAGGGCTCCTGGATCTAGTCGTTCCTGAGGCCCCAGGCTTATCTTTTCCCTCGTTCGCTAACTCTCCCCTTTATCCTTGAGCTTGTTTAAACTGGGTTTCTCTCACTTGCAAACAAAAGAATCTCAACGAATGCAATGTCCAATGCTGAATTCAGGTTGGGTGAAGCCCCCATAATCCGCCACCCGTCTTACCCACGCTGTCCCATCTAAACCTACAATCTAAGGAAAAGCACACTGCTTGTTACTGCAAACATAGTTCCAGACAAACCCACAGTCCTACCGCCCCGCACTCTTTCCCGTCGGGATTCTGGAGCTGCCACCGTCTGAGTTCTTCACCCTTCCACCCACCCTGCTTCTCCTGTGTTCTTTTTTTCAGTGAATTGCAGGCACCACTCAGTCACTGAAGCTAGAAATCGGGGCCATCCTGGTGTCTTTCTTCTCCCACACTCTCTGACAACCAATCATTATCGCAGGTGGCCAAATTTACTTGCTGAACCTGCCTTGAATCTGTTTTCTCCTGTCCATCCTCAGGATGTTTAAGAGTCTCATTTGTGGATGGGTGCTGAAGTACTCAAGAAAACAGTGGGATTGGCTTCAAGTTTCAAAGAAGAAAGGAAAGAAAAAGAGACACTTTCCATGAACTCTCTGGGCATCCCTTTTGGTCATGGAAAGTTCTGGAAAGGGATTTCTGGGGTACTCCCTGGCTGGCATTGTAGCACCCTACCTCACCAAGCCAGATCTGCTGAATCTGGACTCAGAGAAGCAAGGGTTCATGGGACATCCTTTGGGAGTGTCTACTGAGGTCTGCTTTACACAGTTTATACTTTGCTGTAAACAGCTTGCTATTCCTCATTAAACCTGTATGGTCATGTCAGAACTTTTAGGAAATGAGGACTTTTTATGGTTCTCTTCTCAGTGGTAAAACTAGAGCCCTCTTCAATCTACAAGCATCCTTAATCTATTGGTCCTTGACTGCAAGACTCTGGACTATAGTCTGGAAATGCATGGATCCTGGCAAAATGCCCAGCAAATGCCTGGGTAGAGAGGATTGCCAGCAGTCATGAGCCATCTCTTCCAGAAGGATGTTCTCTGATTCTATTTAGCAGGGCTCTTGCACAGCCCAAACACAAGTCTCTGATGCTGCTCATGTCAGGATAAAGGGAATACAGATCTCTCAACTAAAAGATGCTGCCTGAGGGTATTTTTTGAAGAAAGAGTTGCTCAAAATGACTACTTCCTCTCTTAGAGACAGGGACTGGATGAAAGCACCTTAGTTTAAAACTGGCAATAAAAGAAATAAATGGGTTTAGATATCTTTAATTTTTACTAATTAAGAAAGTATGTGCTTATTAAATCTGAAAAACACATACAAGTAGAAAGAAGAAAAAAGTGATCACAGTCTCACTACTGGGAGACAACCACTATTTAGCATTTTGGCCAATTTTCTACCATTTTTTAAAAATGTATTTTTTTTCTAAATTGTGGTAAGAACCGTTCATATAAACTGAAACTTTATATCCATTGAACAGCAACCCTTATTTCTGGTGTTCTGCATGTTTAGAGATACTTCTCCAGTAACAAACTATAGAAAAGATTCCCAGATGTAGAGTCTTTCTACCACTTTTTTTGAATGGTGAGAACAGCAATGGTTTCAGATACGGTTTCTTAAGGTCTGAGCTGAGCAAGGCAGATCTATACCTGCACTGTCTAATTGAACTTTCAGTGAAAATGGAAATGTCCTGTATCTGCCCTGTCCCGACATGGAAGCCCCTAAACTCATATGGCTATTGAGCACTTAATGTGGCTAGACCGAGAAACTGAATTTTAACTTTAATTTACTTTTAACTAATTTAGAATTTACATAGTCACACGCGCCAAGTGGCTATTGCCCCGCGCAGTGCAGGCCTACCCAGAGGATATATTAAGAGTCGCTTGCTAGTCTCAAAGCATACCGTGGGCAGGGATTGAAAGTTGGCATTGAAAATACAGCATCTGTCATTTCAAACAATGAGAGGACCCAGAATATTTCTCCGCAATGACAAAGGCCACCCCAAGACAAAGTATAGAGACGGGCTCACAATTAGTCTCTGAAAAGGAAGCCAGTGATTAGCCACCTCTGACATCCTAGCAATTAGCCAGTCTTGGGAGAAGAGCAGGTATCTCCAGAGAGGTGCCAAATAAATAGGAGATAAGAGACTATAAAAATGAAAAGCCTTTTTGGTCTTTCATCACAGGATAATCCAGTGCATGCGAATTAATGGTGAAAGGCTCTGTAATAGCCTCTGTGAGGAAATGGGAGCAGTGTAGCAGGATATCCTTTTTCCGCACTAAAGCACCCAATTCTTTCAATTTTATATACAGCGGAAGCAATTAATTGTACTAGAAAGAAGTCCACAGCTGGCTTTTCCTGACGGCCCCATAAGCAACAAGCACTATTGTTCAGCTTCCGGCATAGAAGTAAAGTCATTTTACTGCACTGCTGAGGTTGTTCTGATAGTTCACTTTGACTTCTCCAAAGATCGAAACTTGTGTGTTTTTTAAAACATTTAAAATTCAATTCTTCTTGTCATCGCACACTTTCAGTATAAGCAACTGTCAGAAAGTTAATTTTTTATTTCTAATATAATCCAAGCACATGACTTGATGCTAGTATTTCTTGTAAACTTTATGTGACTGAATCACGACTTATTCACTTTTGTTTGTTTTATGTATTTATGCACAGGTGAACTGCACTGCCTCTGCTTTTGTGGTGACATTCATAGTGTGGCTATTCGGGAATCGTGCATGACAAATAAGATTATACATCAAAAACCTAGAAACTCAACATTTCAAACTATTGACCTAAATGGCATCGTTTCACCTTCTAGATGCATTAAAACACACTGTATTTCATCAGTTCTCACCCAGGTGCACATTTTTTGACATTTTAACCTCTCTGAAATTGGGCTGTCTTACAATCAATAATGTGTCATAGTTTAATCGGCAGTCTTCTTCTTCCTTAGTTGTACATAAAATGATGCATCTTGTAATCAATAGTATAATATCTTAGTTAAGATTAAATATGGTATATAATATAGTTGAAATCTGATTAGTGTGATGCATTATTGCAAGTATAACAACGGAATAACTTTTGTTATTTATTTATTTATTTTTTAACTTTTGTTATTAAGAAAAACATTCAGGCCGGGCACGGTGGCTCACGCCTGTAGTCCTAGCACTGTGGGAGGCTGAGGCGGGTGGATTGTTCGAGCTCAGGAGTTCGAGACCAGCCTGAGTGAGACCCCGTCTCTACTAAAAATAGAAAGAAATTAATCGGACAACTAAAAATATATAGAAAAAAAATTAGCCGGGCATGGTGGTGCATGCCTGTAATCCCAGCTACTCGGGAGGCTGAGGCAGTAGGATCGCTTGAGCCCGGGAGTTTGAGGTTGCTGTGAGCTAGGCTGACGCCACGGCACTCACTCTAGCCTGGGCAAAAGAGTGAGACTCTGTCTCAAAAAAAAAAAAAAAAAAAAATTCACATCACTCAAATAAATGAAAACTTTACACATCTTGTATGGGATTCTAATTGACTTTATTTTGACAAATATGCATCTTGCCAATTTCATTTTTCTCCCCAATCTTTTTATCAATCAGTTCTTTTAAATAATATCTACTTTTTTGATTATAAAAGTAGTGTCATCCATTGTGGGGAGATAAAGCTTTTTAAGAAAATAATAGCCACCTATTAGGCCACCACAGAATACTGCCAACATTTTGTCTCTATTTTCTTATAATCTGTTTATTTGTATGCACTCATATTTTATAATACAGAATTAACAAATACTTAAATATATCTTGCCAAATGCCCTGAAGGGTATGTAGTGTTAAACAGTAAAAAAGGCTGGTTTTTTAAACAAGCCAGGGACTAGGCTCCCTGCCTGCAATTGGAGTAGCACTTTCCTGGTGTTCGGTAGGACCTCGGGCAGATGTTGCAATACACAATTCCAGGGAGCACTCTTCACACCACGCAGGACATGAATGGCAGCCCCGCTGGAGTTGTGCAATCTAGCAACCCTGGTGCTCAGCACAGTGACTAAAGCAACAGTGGTAACTATGGAAGGACAGGAGGGAGGACACAACAGCGCAGCAGGTGCATCAGGGAGTTAGTGACCACCTCCCTACCTCCAGCTGGGCCTCAAAAACAATGGATTCACAGAGGCAAGGATTCAATAACTGGTAGGCCCCAGCAGCCCGGGACTGCTCTTTTGATAACCTGTGTATTTTGATACCCCCTAAACTATCCTTTCCTGGGCTGGGAGGCTGAGAAGCCCCTATTCAAGTGTAAGTGAATAAAGGTATGAAATCTTATTTGGGAAAAAGACACAGGAACAGCTAAGCTATGCAAAAAAGTCAACAGAGAGAAAAACACAAGGAGTTTAGGACAGAGCAAAGATGACTGCTCGGAAGAGGTGGTATTTGGGCATTATAGGCAGGAGAATGGCATCAAAAGGAGAATGAATATGACCCATTCTTCAGAAAGTAGGGAGACCAGTCTAACAGAATGTTGCCATATAGCAGTGCTTCCTAGACTTGATGTGACTGGTGTTTCATAAGAGAAATCTGGAAAAACTCTGGGCAAGATTAGTTGAAAGAGGGAATGAACAGCTGGGAGGAGAGCTTGTATAATTCCAGTATATAGGAAGACAGGCTTCAAGGTGGGTAGCAAACTAAATGGAAAAGAATCCACATTTTAAAAGAAACACTGAGGCCGGTGTGGTGGCTCACGCCTGTAATCCTAGCACTCGGGGAGGCGGAGGCAGGCGGATTGTTTGAGCTCAGGAGTTCGAGACCAGCCTGAGCAAAAGCGAGACCCCCGTCTCTACTAAAATTAGAAATTAATCGGCCAACTAAACATATACAAAAAAATTAGCCGGGCATGGTGGTGCATGCTTATAGTCCCAGCTACTTGGGAGGCTGAGGCAGAAGGATCACTTGAGCCCAGGAGTTTGAGTTTGCTGTGAGCTAGGCTGACGCCACGGCACTCACTCTAGCCCGGGCAAAAGAGTGAGACTCTGTCTCAAAAAAAAAAAAAAAAAACGCTGACAAGTATTGGTTACTGGTTAAATATATGATCATGTATCCCCGTTAAAGAATTGAGAAAGTTATTTTAAAGAGCAAACAGAACCTCAAACACTATTTATTGAAAACAAGTTGTTAGAATTTAAAGTCAATGACAGTTCTGTTGTTATCATATACAGCACGTTGGTAGACTCTCATTCCATCAAGAAAAGTGTTTTATCATTACTCCTCAAAAATATTGAAAAACAAAACCACTCCAACTCTGTGGTGATTGATATAAATAAAATGAGTGAGGGCACACTATCAGTACAAAACAAAATAAAGTATCAACTATGTTAACGTCAATAACTACTGACTCAGAAACATTAAATGCCAGAATTATGTACATGTCTTATTTTTACTAGTAGGTATTTTTAAGCTTTTGGAGGACAGGATACTACTATGCTGCTTAGTAAATACAGTCATCCATTCAATAAATATTTACTGACTACCTACTGGTGTGCCAGGTAGCACGCTAGATAAAACAAAGTGAGAGTAAGACAGACCCTGTCCTCTGGAACCACGAGTCTAGCACAGGGACAGGCACCCCCAACATACCTGGTGGATAAACTAGTATGCCTCGTCACATTGGTGACACCACACCACACCTAGGAATACAACTGGATAACCACGTAGGCTGTGTACAATAGGTATAGTATGGCTGTTTACGCCTCTGCACTCCTGATCCAGGATTTTATCTCCCCAGTTATCTCAGCTTGAATCTTTACCGCGGCACCTTGCCTTCCTTTGAATAGTCATTTACAAGGTAATCATACTCAGCTCCACACGCTGGGAATTCTGGATTAGTAGCCCCAAAAGAATTTTTGAGTGCAATCGGTGTTCAGGAATAGTAAGTATAATTAGACAGCAGTCTTTCATTTCTGGATGTATATTTGGTACATATATATATTTTTCAGAACAGATACTAGGAATTTATGAATATATTACTTATTTTTTAACCAGATAAAAACTACATACATGTTATAGTTTTATATATATATATATGCTATTATATAGGTTTTTATCTGGTTAAAAAATAATCCACGTGTAACAGGTCATAAACCCAGCGCTGTGAGGACAGGGAAAGGCAGGGCGGTGAGCGACAGCAGGACTAGGAAGACCCAGATTTGCAGTGGGCTGAGTGGAAACTGGGCTTGGGTGCTTGGTGGGAGGAACTACCGCCCTTGCCCTCTAGGCAGCAGCTGATAGCCAAGGTAGTGAGCAAACAACAGGTGGTAGGTACACCAGAACAGCAGGCAGCAGGATGTCTGACCCGAGGCAGAGGGGCAAAGGAAGCCCAGTAGATAGGTAGAATACAGACACAGGGTCTCTAGAATCTAGAAACTAAGCGCTGGAGGCAAGTAAGTGTTGCTACCAGGAGTATCTGTTTGTGCACAGCAGAGTCTGGGCTGTAGGGCTGGGGCTGAGTCCAGATACCAAGCAAAGAAATTCGAGTTCCAGGCAGGTTCATAGGCCAGGGTTTCAAACACAAGGGCTGTGAGTCAGTTCCTAGAAAGGGGCCAGGGTCAGGGCTCTCCACGTAAGCCGCAGAGGCAGCAGGATACTGCTGGGCTCGGGACTGAAGCTTTGAAAATTCTTCCTCCCTCAGAGCCTAGGAAAGATTGGGTTCCATGGGAAAGGGTATATGAATGGTAGGGGAAGGAAGAATGCAGAGGCCATGGACTAGGTAGGACCAAGTGATGGTTACTTTGCTGCAATATCCTCAGCCAACTGTCTTTCAATCATAGCAAACAAGTGCTTTGAAGCAAAGAGAAATTAAAATGGAGTAAGGGTTGGGCATTGGTGGCTCACACCTGTAATCCTAGCACTTTGGGAGGTTGAGGTGGGAAGATCATTTGAGGCCAGGAGTTGGAGACCAGCCTGAGCAATAGCAAGACCCTGTCTCTACAAAAAAACAAAAAAATTAGCTGGGTATGGTGGTGCACACCTGTAGGCCTAGCTAATCAGGAGGCTGAGGCAGGAGGATCACTTGATCCCAGGAGTCTGAGGTTGCAGTGAGGTATGATGATGCCACTACACTCTAGCCCAGGCAAAAGAGAGAGATCCTGTCTCAAAAAAAAAAAAAAAAAAGAAAGAAAGAAAGAAAAAGGAGTAAGCAATAAGTTGTTTAGTAAATGTAGAAAGGGAAGTAAAACACTGTACCATTGCAAAGAAAAGAACAAAGCCACGCTTTTATTTTGTACACTGAATTACATACATCCATCTTTTTCTTAAACACAATTTCTGTTTTGGCTTGGTCCTTCTAAATCATGATGGAGTGGTACTATTAACCAATAAAATGATATAGTAGTGTCCATGCTGAAAAATGAAGCTGTTTCCTCTACTCTGCACAACACCTGTCCATTTAATGTTGGGTTTGAAACCAACCTAAAGTGTCCCCCTACCAATGGCATCCCTTCTCTAGTCCCTCTTCACTGGGCTCTAACTCATCTCAAGACTCACACAGACTTAGTGCTGCCTTTTGCCTCATAAAATCTTTACAACAGGAAAATGACTTTGGACGGATTAACTTGGATTAATCTATTCAACTAGGATCCCTGAAGGCAGAAGTCCCCATTGCGCTGAAGACGATGTAATCCATGGCTTCCTCCGCCGACCTCCATGCTTTCCCACGTAGCAGCCATGCCACACTCTAACACTGGAAGGGTCTTGGTGATAAAGTTCAAAAATGTTTAGAGGAATTCTATGCTTATCTATCTCACTTATTTAACAAATACTGAGCACTTACCACGTGCCAGGCACTAGGCTCTGAGGAGAGTTGAAAACAGATTGACAGTCTTCGCTGTCATGGAGTTTACATTCTGGTGGGGCAGAGGGACTCAGATCATAAACAAATAACTAAATGAACAAGATAATTTCAGATAGCAAAAAGAACATGAAATCGGCTGTGATAGGATGTTCATTTAAGATAGGTATTCAGGGAAGGTGTCCTTGTGGAGCTGAGAACTATATAGCAAGAGTCGTTTCCATTCCAAACTAATACTGATTCAGGCATGTAACAACTATCATTCTTGGGACCTATACTTCAAATTAACAGTGCAGAGGAAAAGGCCCATTTCGAGCCTATTCTATTAACCTGCCAAGAAAAAATACCACATTAGATAATGTTAAATTTGGACCTTGAGGTGTTGCCTTTGAGTTTAGGGGCCAAACCATACATGTCCAGATGTCTCCTTGAGCTTCCTGGCTGCTCTGTTCATTCAGCGGGCAAGGCAAACCGGAGAAACAGGCTTGCATGCACAAACATGCCAGCAACCAGAGAGAACACCATGCCCCGCTAGTTGTCGGTAGGTAGGTTGCTGAGGGTTTAAGCCTGGGCACTAGGTGGGCCTTATCTAAGGAGAGCAAAAGGATATCTAGTACAATTTCCAAAGATTTTAAAAGGAAATCCTTCTCTAGGGAAGCAAAGATACCACAACTTAAAATTTGACACCATTTTCCTCTCATTTTTATAGTGGCACGTTACATAAGGCAGGAAGTACTGATTTGTACATTTCAGAAGCTTGTACTAAAGTTCCAACCTGAGATAGTTAGCTATTTTATAGACTGATTCACATGTCTAAAAATCAAACTAGGCTTTAGAGGGCATAATAATACACTTGCCGTGGTTTTCTCTGCCATGACACATTGCTCAGCATACATCAAGGAGCTCTTTGCCCAATCAGTCTGAATCTCCTTGAGCAAAAGGTACACCCTTTCCTTTAAAATTAAAGCAGAGTAGCATGTAGGAAACCTGAGAAAGAAAAGTGACCAATTTTCGTTGAGGCAAGGAATCTCAAGTATCATATTCTTCCTACATGCAAGATACCACAACCCATGACTCTCAAACTTGAGACAGCTAAAGAAAGAGCTCAGAAAAAAGATGAGAGAGGAAAATAGAAATGAAAAATAATTCGGAATTACGGAGGGCATCTGAAGCATTAAGGGCAAAGGTGGACAAGAAGGACATAATAAAAGAGGCACAAAAAAATCTAAACAAAAATACACGGGAATTTAAACATTTACATTACACTATGGAATACTCTGGAATCTAAACATCTCTTCAGGCAAGAATGTGTGAAAATCCAGGTATCAGTGCCTGGCACATTCTTTTCCTTCTCTTTTTACCCAGTTTTAAAAGTGATTTTTTTTTTTAAAAAAAAGGGATTTAAAGAAATATTATCTTTTGCAAAGTGACTTGAACTCAGTACGTTTGTTGAACTACTTACCAAAGAAAGAGGTTAAGGTCACATTTGGTTAAACGGAGCCTATCGCCTCTTTCTTCACCTACAGGTCAGTGAATACTTTTAACAGCGTTTTCTACAAATGAGGAGAAATGTAAGAAAAGAGGTAGTGACAATTATTTGCGTTTTCCGAACGGAGGGAATGAGCCTCCGGAGGGTATACGAGGTCACTGGAGTGAGCCAAAGGTAGAGATGTGAGGAGTATTTATAGTCCGCTGACTTCAGATCAGACGGGCCCGGGCCGCGGCTTATCTTATGCCTTTGGAATTCACGGGCTCGCAGATCACAGGGGCCCGAGCGGGCAGGGCCGCGCCCCCGGATCGATGCTCCCCGCAGCTCCCGCGCGCCGCTCTCCTCCCTCCGTCGCCGTGTGGGCGCGGTGGCAGAGAGCCCGGGCAGAGACGCCGGGGCCCGGGGAGGGGGGGCCGAGGGGTGAATAGGGACTACATTTTTCTTTTCTTTGTCGCACCGACTGCTACCACGACTTGGCAATCTCCAACGTTGGTGACCTGGTGCCTTCTGAGCGCTCTGGCTGACTTTACAATTCAGCTGATACCGCTCCCGTGCGGCGTGTGTCGGTCGGAGAAGGGGTCCACGCGAACTGGGGGCCCCGGGAGGCGGCGGCCGTGTCCGCGCTGCCCTCGGCCGCCTCCGTCGAGAGCGCCCGCGGCCTCGCCACGGCGGCGGTGGGGCTGGCGGGAAGGGAGGGACGGGCGAGCCCGCGCGAGAAGCGCCCCCGCCCCAACAGCAGCCCGGCGCCCCCTTGCCGGCGGCGGGTCCTCCTCCCCGGCAGCGGGGCGCCGGGCTCCAAGGACTCTTCGGGCGCTTTCGCCGCGCGCTCGGCTGCGTTCGTGTCGCGGGCGGGCGGGGCCGGCGCCCGGGGTCGGGTGCGCGCGCGCTGCGCCGAGGCTGGCGGAGGCCCGCCCCTCCCCCAGGCCCCCGCGCCCGCGCCGCCCCCTTACCCCAGTGCGAGTGTCGGCGGCGGCGACGGCTGCCGAGATTGGAATCCGCCTGCCGGGCTCGGCGAAGTAGGAGGGAGGAGGAAAAAAAAGGAGGGAGGAGGGAAGAGGGAGGAGGGCGGGCAGGAAGGCTCGGGCTCCGGCGCGTCCGTCCGCGCGAGACGAGGATCGCTCGGCCGCGCGAGGGGCGACCGGGCCTGGGCCGCGCACGCCGAGGGCCGAGGCCGAGCGAGGCCCCCGCCGCGCCCCGGCGGCTTGCCGCGCCCCCCGCTCCGCGCCGAGGGCTGGAGGATGAGTTCCCCGGGGTCCGGGTGAGTTGGCGGCCGGGAAGTGCGTGTGCGGGCCGCAGAGGCCAGCCGCGGCGGGGAGGCCGGCGCGGGCGAAGTTTCGGAGGGAGCCGGGCGCCGAGGCCCGAGCGAGGGGCGGCCGCCTCGACTGGCCAGGCCGCGGCCCCGCTGGAGACCCGCCGTTCGGCCCCTCTTTTGTTCCCCACCCCGGGTTGCAGGCCCAGTCGGAGCTTGGCGGTGTGGGCGAAAGCCCCGCCAGGGACGCCTGTGGAACCTTACATGGGAAAGGCGCTCACCTCCCGCCCCGGCGCCGCGCCGTTGATATTCGTGATTTGCCTCTGTGGGCTTGGGCAAGAAAGGAAAAAAGAGCGAAGTCAGTTTAGTGGGGGTCGCACCGGAGGAGCCGCTGGCCGCCTCCACACCGGCCCGCGGGAAGGTGCCGCGTTTCTGCGAGGTCTGCTGTCGTTTCACCTGTTTTCCTGCGCGGCCTCCGCTGCCATGTCTGTTGTGATTCTGCACTTCAGCTTCGGAAACTTTCTGCAGGATCGCACGGACTCTTTTTTCTGTCTTTCCAGACTCCTAGTGGAAAGGTTTGGCAAGAAAAAAAATGAGCTTGCGTCAGGGAAGAAAAATAATATGCTATGTGTTAGGGTCTGGCGTTTTGTGACTTGTACTCTTTCATATTCTCAGATGTTTTAATTTGATCAAAGTGCTGTAGGTTTTCTCTTTTAAACGGTTAACAAGCTGTTCTGAGTATATAGTATGAACTTGGCACCAGTGTTACGTCATTTAAGCCTTATAACAACCCTGGTTTATTGTATTCCTCGTTTTTTCTTTTTTTAGAGAAGGAAACCAAGTTGCAAAGAGGTTAAATAGCTTGTCTAAGTGAGTTGAGATTTGAACCCAGGAACATCATATTTAGGCTTACGAGTTTTTTGTTTTATTTTAAAGCATACTTTATCTGCAAACACATTTACGTTTAGAAACATTTTTAGTTACTCATACTTGAAATGATCACTATTTTGTTGCTCGAGTTGAAACCAACTCCTTTATTGTATTTACTTGTAAGAGGAGTCAAACTTTGAATTAAAGTAGAATGTAACTTAATGCTTCTCATTGTTTTCGATTGTTGCAAAAAAGACTGTAGATCAGAATTATTTAGATTTTTAAATTTAAACCAAAAATATGGGCAATTCTCTGATCTAGGAATGGGTTGAGTTTATGAAAGGTCTGTTGAAATTTAGAATGCATTTTTAATAGAACCAGTACTCTGTTCCTGTTTTATTTTTTCTCCCTTCAGCTTCTCCTTGGAGCCTATTTCAAACCTTTTCTGCTTTCTTCACTTCTGCCCTCTACAGAAAAGATTGAGGCAGCAGGTGGGAGCCCTTTCCCTACATTCTTTCTATCCTCTGCTTTCCTTCCAGCTCAGAGGAAGAATATTATTTTGTCCTTCTTAGTAGGTAACACCTTGTTTCATTTTTCTCTAATTTTCCTACTTAGCAGAGCATGAGTTATCCTCTCTGTCCTCTTTGGGATCTTAAAAGTTCAAATGTACTTAAGATTCCTTCCATTTACAAAAACCTTTCTCTAAGTCTGCTACTGCCTCAAGCTGTCTTGTTGCTGCTTTTCCTTTTCAAATGATATTAACATTTTAGAACGTTTTTTCATTACAAAAGTCATTAAAGAAAAATTGCAAAATACAGCAAAATTGAAATAAAGGTAAAATTCATTCATTCATAATGAGTTCATAATCCCATTTCTAGAGTTTACCAAGAGTAGTCTACTTTTCCTGCCTTTTCTTGGTGACTGTGCATTCTTAACCCCTTGTTATCTGGATTTCACCATTACAAATTCAAGTACCTTTTCTAAGTCCTCTCCTTGAGTTTCTCCTCTTCTTGGCTTCCATTCATCTGTACATTTTCATTCAGCAAATACTTGTGTATTCTAATGCTCAGGATACAGTAACAGATACAATCTTTACCCTCATGGAGTTTAAAGTCCAGTGGGGGAGACATATATTGAAGAATGAATTTTATAATTAAATATAATTGCGGTTTTAATTAGAATGCAGAGTATTATAAGAGCTTAAAATGGTGACTTGACCTGGTGCTGCTGGGAGAATCTGAGAGGATTTCTTAAAAATATTACCCTGGAACCCAGGACAATTGTGAAGGATGACAACAATTAACTAGATGAAAAAGGGGGCTTATGTGACATACTGGCTTTGTTCTTCTTTGCCCCTTTTCTGTCTTCTCTTCTCCCTCTTTCCTCTAATATACGTGTTCTCCAAGTTTCACTTTTCAGATAACTATCCTGTGTGTCTCTAGTCCCTTGACATTATTGTTCAGGCTTTTGTATTTCAATAATTCCCAATTCTTTATTCTTTCTTTTCTGCACTTGAATCCTGTTTTTTCAGTTGCTTTATGCATTATCTGTACCTGCTTGTTCTGGTTCAGACTGAGCTCTTTTTCTTTCCCAGACTTACTTCTCTGGTGTTCCCTGTCTCCGTTGATGAAATACCAAACACAAACTGTTTCCCTTTTTATCGTATCTTGTGGTAGCCAACATCTGTGATTCTGGTTTCATGCTATGATAACTCCTCTGCTCTCTATTCTCGCTAACTGCTACAATTCCTGATTCATGTTGGTATCAAGGTAGCAATTGAATCATAAAATGAGCTGGGCACCTTTCCTTTTTCTCTCTTGAGAAGCAGTTTAGATTGGGCTTATCTGTTCTTTGAAAGTTTGGCAGATCTCACCTGTAAGACCATTCAGGCCTAGATCTTTTTTCTGGAGAGGACTTTGAATACCATTTCAGTTTGTTTAATAGCTGTTGGTTTGTATAGGTTTTCTACTTCCTGTGTGAATTTTAGTGTTTCATATTTTTTCCAGAAATTTGTTTATTGAGTTTTCACACCTAGTGTTATTTGTCTTTCATATAGTTTTCTCTCTCTCCCCCCACCAACCCCATGTATGTGTGTATACATTTAAAAAATTTTTTTTTTTGGCTAACTCTAAATCAGGTTCTCCTCCCACCTGGACTAATGGTTAAGACCTTCTTACCTTCACTTTCTCCTTTATCCAGTTTATTTTATGCATTTCTGCCTAAGTTAATCTTGAAGCCAGTTCTTATGAATTCTCTGAACAGACGTTTCCAGTGTCTTCGATTAAATGAAGTTCTTTCTATGATAATTTACCTCAGATTTGCCTTATTCTTACCTGTTGCTATTTTTGCTCCTTGCCCATATTCTTTTTTCCCCCTCTCCTGGATTGTTGTTTATACTGTTTTCTCTACTTGGACTGCATACATGGTCAAATTGTCATATGTCCAGGTCCTACCCATTCTTTAAGCCTCATTTCAAATTCTCCTTTTTTCTCAAGTCTTCCATTTTCTTCCTCTGGATGGAATCTCTTCTGAAGTCCTTCATTGTTTTTTTAAGGCATACAATTTCTTATCTAGTATTTTCTTATTTGTCTTTTTAAAAAATCACCTTTGTTGAAGTATAACTTGTACACAATGTTATGTGCAAATTAAGTGTGCAGTTTCATGATTCATTTGGTCTTTTAGAGCAGCTTTTTTTTTTTTTACACAAATATTAGCTCCGCTACTAGATTGCAGGCTGTTTGTAACTGACTTTGTTGTATATTAAAATAAATAAATGGGGAGAGGCTCCTGTGTGACCTAGCAGTGGCTAGAGAACTGTACTGATCTGTTTTGGATCTTAGGAGCAGGGAGCCATGGAGAGGAAGGAAAATGGATTTCCTCTCATGCTAAATTTTGAAGTATGAACCCTTGTCTTTCCTTTTACCCTCTCCCACCTGTTGCTAGTTTTCATGCTTTTAGAATGTCTTTATAATACCACAGGGTCCATATTGACGAGTTGGACCAAATCTTTTAAGACTTATAAGATGAAATGTTGAATTGCATTGAATTGTGTCAGATGTAAGATGCACCATAATTTTATAGACCACTAAAGAAAATATGTGTTTAGCTGCAAGAAACCATTGATTGTGGGATGCACCCCACTTCCAGAGATACTAAAATATGAAAAATATATGCATCTTCGAATTGACGAATAGGGTTTCTTGTCCTAACCAAAACATTCTGTTAGTGTGGATGTTGAAAAGAAAAAAATTTCAACTCCTGGGAGTGGTTCTAAAGGAGGATGCTTGTTAAACCTCTTTTTAAGTGAAAAATTTCAGGCAGGGTAGAGAAATATTTATTTTTGAATGGGATCTCCCACAAGCAGGTAGGCCAGTCTGGTTGGGAAGTACTTTGACCCCCAACTTTCTGTATTTTCCCCCTAATTTCTTTTGCTTATTTTCTGAACTCACAACTTTTCTAAGAGCTGGTAATTTTCATGAAATGGCACAGGCTATGTAATAGGGGAATTGTGGGTGAATTGTGATGCCCAATTGTATGGATCATTTTAAAGATAAGCTTCAGTGTTTATATAGCATTAACAATTATGGTATACTTAGTTTTTAAAAAGTGAATCCAAAAATGTTGTTTGGATATTTGACTAAATCATAATGTACATCAGTTTTTACAGCCAATATTTTAAAAGACTATTCTTAAAAAATAAAGACAAAATGATATGCCTAGAGATCCCCAGTACTGTTCTTCGAAGAGAGCACTAGTTAGGGGCATAAGGAGAGCAGATCGGTGGGATGCATTTCAGGGTGGGCTAAGTGGGTCCCTAAACCAAGTTCATATGGGCAGTTAAATATAGAACTAATGAATAGGCATTAAATAGATAAGGAGACTATTTCTGATTATCTTTTATTTACTCTGATATGGAGTTTGTTACTCTTCCTTTTATAATTTTGTGTTTTGGATGAATCTTGTTTTCTCATGGTATAGATTTGTTATACCACTAATGTCTGAAACAGTGGAGATTGGCTGTTCTTCTAGCTGTGTATAATTGGCTGTTGCCTTATAAAGGAGGATGAGTTATGCCAGGTGTAGGGATAAAATAATCAGATTTGCAGTTTAGGGGGATATTAGTTACACATTGGAAAATCGGTTTGAAGAGAGGAAGACTGAATACACTGAAACTCATAGGGAGGCATTTCTGTCCTGGCCCATACTACATAAGATGGTGGAGGATAATTAGGGCCTGGAATGGACCAGAGGTGGTAACCAGCTAAGGATGAGAGAAGGAATGGGGTTGGCAAGAATAACTCGCAGGTTTCTAGCTTGGAAAGCAGGGTAGATGCGTGTTGACTGAGATGAAAAATGTGAAGGAAAAGCTGATTTATGGAAGAAAATAGTGTATTCTTGATCTTATGGAGTTTGGGATGTCTCTGAAGCAACCAAACAGAGATTTCCACTTGGGAAATGTACATATGGATCTGGAGTTTGACAGAGGTTTGGGCTGTAGATAGACATTTGGGAGTGATTACCGTATAGGTTTTATATTCCAGCAATGGGAATTAGGTGGCTCTCTCAAGTAACTTTTGCTTGCAAGTGACAAACCCAACTCAAATTAGTTTAAAGGGGAAAAAAGCTGCAAAAGAGACTAGAAATAGGCATGGCTGGATCTAAGTGTTCAAATGATGTAATTGGCGTTCTGTCTTCTCTGTTCTCCACTTTTTGGGCCTCATTTTCAGGCACATGCATTCATCTGGCGGAGAAGGCCCACTGGCAACTCCAGGCATGAATGGGCCTGACTCCTGTGCAATCAGGAGGGGAACAGGGAGCCTCTTTTCCAGGTGCATGTATCCTGTCTCCTGGAGAGTCTCACTGGGTCTGCATGGAGAATGGGGTGCCATTATTGGCCAGGCCTGGCCCTGCTGGAGCAGTCAGGGAGCTGTTTAAATACCAGGACTGATAGTCTTGGTGGAACCACATGGGAGGGGCAAGTGTGGTTTTCCCAAAGAAAAGGTGGCCGTGGGCAGGTAAACAACATAAATCTACTATTTCAGTATTTTTTGATTCTTAACCTTTTTTAAGGTGATTTTTTTTTTTTTAGAATCTGAAGAAAAATATACAAATAAAACAATTTTGTATATAATTCCTGTTGCTAGGATGGACATCATATCAGGAACTCCTGGTATATACAGCAAAGAGCCTAGAACAGAGCCCTGAGAAATGCCAATTTAAGGCCTGTGTAGAGAAGATAGACATTAAATAATTATCTAATTGTAGTTACGCTAAGATCTACAAAAGGGAAGTCCCAGTGCATGATGAGGGAAGCTGGCCTGTCTAGGATTCAGGTGCCTTGGAAGGCTTTCTTGAGAAAGTGTCCTGCAGAGTGAGAACTTAGGCAAGAAAGGAGAAAGAGAATGTTTCTTAAAGTATTCAGTAGTTTTTAGAGCAAACAGTTTTTGCCACTTTTAAAAAAATTATAAAAGCAATATATCTATTGTGGATAATTTGGGAAATATAAAAAATTAATAAGTAGCAAAATGAGTAAGTTTTGGCTTCTAATTTTTTATAAATAATATCTAGTACTGGTTCTACCACTAAGTAACTGAGCAGTCTTTTTTCTCTTTTACTTTAATTTCTCCACTTTTGAAAGTAGCTGTGCAGTCTTGAATGCCACACTGAACCTACCTGAATTTCCATTTTCTTATCTTGAAAAGTAAAAGGGACTTGGTAAACTTTAAGATCATTTTTCTACTTAAAAAAAAGAGAGAGAGAGACAGAATTCCATGCAGAGAATTTAGGTGCCAAAATTGCAGGTCATATAATGCTTTTGGTCCTAATGACATCACTGGTTTTCTGACTTTTGGCTGAAAAGTCACTCTTCCAACCTTGGCAGGCCTTGCAAGTAACCAAGGGAATATAGCTTATGATCAGGGATACTCAGCTCATACCCTGCTTTCTTACCTCCTTTTTTGAGCATTAATTTTTTTTCTTCAGCTGTTAGGTAAAGTATCTGAAATGTGAGAGTAGACTCTAAATATTTAAGTTAAATCTGTAGGATACTTGCATAGTTGTGATACTGTTTTATGTATGTTAAAATTTGCAGGTAGTTTTCTTATTAGCAATGAAAATTCTTTGTGATATATTTCAGTAGTATAGGTCTTGCGTGTTTTAAATTTGTATTTAAGGATTTTTTAGATTCCTAGCCGAAAGAAGTTTCTGATAGGAAATTTAAAGTGAAGGTTTTTTGGGAGGCTAAGGTGGGAGGATTGCTTGAGGACAGGTGTTTGAGACCACCTGGGCAACATAGACCTCGTGTCTCAAAAAAAAAAAAAAAAATTAGCCAATCGTGGTGGTGAGTACCTGTTGTCTTAG
>RJWJ010021471.1:0-27839 GCA_004363605.1 Indri indri
AATGTATCCAGTTCAGGTTTAATTCATGGCCAATCCCAAATAAATCCAATTTAGAGCTCTCCGAACTAAGAACTTCAACCTAGAGAAGTCGTGGTTGGTATTAATGGTTGTTAATACTTAATGATATTAATACCATTAATGATAATAAGTTTAAGGTTTCATGATTGCAATGATTTACAAAATTCCTCATGTGATCATTATATTAATAATAAACTTATGAAGCAAATAGGGTAGACATTAAATTTCCATCTTTTACATGAAGAAGATGAGGATGAGAGAGGCTCACAGTAACACAATTCTTATAAGATTGATCAGACAGACATGAGTTCAAATCCCACATTCTTAACTGCTAGGTAAATAACCTGCCTCTCTAAGTCCTCCTCCATAAATGTGAACATTCACAGTATAGACCCCATGGGTTACTATGAGATTTAAATGAGATAATGCAGAAATTCCAGCAGTTAAACTATTGTTCTTTGTTCTTTTTCTTATCTATACATCTAAAAAGGTGTTATAATCTCTACTATAGTGCTAGTAAACAGTAAACTCTCTAAGATCCTTAGCTATTGTTACCACTTTTAAAAGTA
This sequence comes from Indri indri, assembly GCA_004363605.1. Lineage (NCBI taxonomy): Eukaryota > Metazoa > Chordata > Mammalia > Primates > Indriidae > Indri > Indri indri. The sequence goes on from RJWJ010021471.1 coordinate 588, forward strand.
GAAAACAATAACTTATTTCCTTAACTCAGAGGTGCCCCTGTAAGAAAGGACTCACTGCCCAGCAACGAGGAGTATGATTAGCTAAACATCTTCAGTTATTAATTTCTTCAGGATCCGCCTTAGCTTTTAAGTCAAGGACATGCGCTTCTTGGGGCAAATCCCAGCCAAGGACCAAGCAAGTCAGTGATAGCTGAGATCAGCTTTACTCAGAGTATCCCTCAGCCAATAACTGAGCAAGGCAATGGTACAATGGTCATGACTTAGTCGTTTGCACCCAAGGTAGGACTTCTCTAATGGATAGTCTTTTTTTTCTAGAGTTCTCATTGGACTAGAAGAGTCTTTGTCATGTCTACATCCCAATCCAGTGGCCCCTATTGTCTAATACTGCTTTGGCCTTTGTTCTTTCATAAGTGTTACACCTAACTGCATCTCCACATGTACTTCCTAGTGAACTCAACCAGCTTATGGCTTAATGCAGGTAGTGAAGGATGGGTTCACGTCAAGGATTTTTGACTTCCATATTGTTGACATTTTGAGCCAGATAATTTTTTGTTGTGGGATCTGTTCTGTGCTTCAAGGCTATTTAGCAATGTTGTGGGCGTCAACCCACTAGATACCAGTAGCAAAGCTCCCTGCCAGTTCTTACAACCAAAAATGTTTCTGGACACTGCCATATGCCTTCCAGTGGAAGAGGACCACTTATTCAGGCAAATTCTTTCACTTTACCAGTGAAAAAACTCGAACCCAAATAGTTAATTTTAGTTGTCTAGCTGATAGATTGCTAAACTAAAGACAAAAGCATACCTTGAACACAAGTTTCTGTTTGTCTTAATCAGTTCAGGCTGCTGTAAAAAAGTAGCATAGATGGGGTGGTTTATAAATAACATAAATTTATTTCTCCCAAGTCTGGATGCTGGAAGTTTGAGATAAGGGTGCCAGAATGGTCAGGTTCTGTTGAGGGGCTCCTCTTGGATTCTAGACTGTTGACATCTCTTTGTATTCTCACAAGGTGGAAAGAAAGGAGATTAGCTCTCTGGCATCTTCTTATGAGAGAATTAATCCCATTAATGAGGTCTCTGCTCTCATGACCTTATTACGTCTCAAAGGTCTTACCTCCAGGGACCATCACATCAGGGATTAGATCTCAACATATGAATTTAGGGGGGGCACAAACATTCAGTCTATAACACTGCTATTTTTTATCCAGGGCTCTTTTTACATTTTTAATTGGAAAAATAAAACAGAATTTACAAGAAAAATACCATCATCCTCTATTTTCAGACTGGACTAACCTTAGGTGAAAAATTTCAGAGCAAAAATATCATTCTCTGTTCTTTTTCTTATTTACTCCTCCATGAAGAAGGTGCTGTAACCTCTACCTCATCCCAGCCCTGAAAACGATGAAGTTCTTCCACCACCTGGGTTACATGTTTAGATTGCTTCTGCTTATTTGGTTCCTTGTGGAAACACTTGAAAGTCATTGTGGTCCATTATGTGCGAAACTGTAAATTGGTCTCCTGCCAATCAAACATTTTTCCTACGTGTCTGTCCTTTGCAGATTGGCCTTCTATCTAACCTCCTGTGTCATCTCTTGTAAAAAGTTTTCCACAGCATTTCACTCCCCTGACCTCTCCACTGAAATGGGGGCATTCTGTGGTCATGTAGCATCCATCCTGTGGCTACAGCACTCAGGCTCTCAGCCATCCCTGTTACTGTCATCTCCTTATCTGATTTCTCCTTCTGCTCTGTGGACGCCTTGTGCATGAAAGCCCAAGGCTTTCAATAGTTTACGTCTAATTCTTGAATTCTTAACTCAGGAAATATTTTTGGAATGAATGGATGCATGGCTGAACAAGTAAAAGCTGTGGGATCACGTTACCAGGTAAAGAATTATAAAAGGAAAAATAAGTCTTTTCCCTTGTTCGTTAGGAGTTTGCAGAATTTCTTATCATGCCCTTGACTACGTTCACAGGCTAAGCTAACAAGGCAGGACCTTGAAACAGTCCTGTAGAAATCAGCTACCTTTGCAAATCAGGTCAGGCATTCAGTTGCACGCTAGTCTAACTGCTGTGTGGGCAGCTCTGTGTGATAACATCCAACCTTAGCAGTAGCTCATTTTTACGTTCTGCTTTGAGATTAAAACAACCTAATCATGGGATAATGAATTTGTAATGCTGCATGGGATAATCTGTTGCAGAGTGATTGACAAAATAATTCAAATAATTTTCATAAACTCCCATTCCATTCATTGCTAGGCATTATTATGGAACAATAGTGGTTACGGTATCCTCAGGAAAAAAATCTGTAAAGCAGGACTGTTTTTATTTAAATATTGTTTATCCAGGTATTTATTATAATAAGATAATGATCTTACTGTGAATTAGCTATTAAGTGAGATGTTCTGGTTGTTTGTAAAGTTTAATTCTATGTCAGAAAATAATCTTGGGATATAGTCACTGTAACAGCTAATGAATAAATATGAAGTTTATTTTCAAGCCATTTACGCATTAGAAAATTTAGGTTTTAGCCCTCATTATTTTATCACATTCAATGTAAAATTATAGACAGGCTTGGTCTTGATAAGTGAGATAATTTGCATGCATCAGTCACAGCAGGGAAGACAAAGACTAAAATTTCTTACATATTAATAGTGATGCACAATTTGAGTTTTAGTTTGAAAGAGCAAAGGAATATTTCTTTGGTACAATTAGTGTATATCTCATTGCTTAAATAGCAATGTGTATTAATCAAACAGTTTGTTAAGCAGCAATATTTACATAGCACTGTGTTGAATGTTGGAGTGTAGGAGCATATAAATATTAAAATACAAACATGACCATCAGAAGCATTACATTCTCATTGAGAGGAGGACATATATACGTACACACATATACATACACACATACACACTGAATAAATACGGAAATGTGTTCATTGATATTTTCATTTGAACTTGAAGATTTCTTGACTCTAAAAGGTCTATTCGGGATGGTAACATGGCACAATGAATGGGTTTAGACTGAAACCCAGCTCCATCATTTGACAGCTGTGTGACTTTAAGCATATTATTAATATGTAAATTCCCTAGCACAGCGGTTCTCAAACTGCTGCACTTGAGGGAATCTTTAAAGACCCTAATGCCTAGGCATCAGACTTTTTAAAATTTAGATGTCAAGCTTATTTCAATGAGCATCCAAGCTTGAGAATGATTAATCAAGATCACTATTTCTCAAACTGTAATTTGGATACCAATTACGTTGTTAGCTAGAGAAAGTGCAGGTTCTCGTTCAGGAAATCTGGTGTGGGGCCTGAGATTTTGCACTTCCAGCAGGTGATGTTAAAGCTGCTGGTCCGTGGGTTATACTTTAAGCAGCAAGGTTTTGGCCTACAATTTTGTCTTCTTTAAACCGGAGATGCAAAACTAGTCTTCAGGTATTTTGTCAATCTCATAGCAGATGTACCCTATAATAGCTATGGGTATGATAGGGATTTCAACTCAACTTCCCTCAAACTATTCACATAATTAGGGAGACTTATCTCTTCCAGAAGAGATTATATCTGCTTTTTTTAAAAATTATTTTAAATCTCTTTAATTTTCCTCTTAATTAGGAAAAGGATGCTCATCATTCCAGCCCCTGAAGCTTGTACAACTATTTCAGTTCATAGTTATCTTCCCCTGGCTCCATTGTCTGGACTCTGGCTGCATATTAGAACCACCCTGTCACTACCAAAAAGAAAAAGAAAAAAAAAATCCATTAAAAATAACCACGCTGGGAGGCCGAGGCGGAGGATTGCTTGAGCTCAGGAGTTCGACACCAGCCCGAGCAAGAGCGAGACCCCGTGTCTACTAAAAAGAAAAAGAAAAAAAAAAAAAAATACATAGAATCACCTGGGAAAATTTCCGCAGCACACTCAATGCGTGGGCTGCCCCAGACAGGTTAGTCAGTATCTCTGGGGATGAGGCTAGGCATCAGCACGTTTTAAAAGCTGTCCGGGTGCTTCCAATATACGGCCATGATCGTGCACTACAATTCCACCTGTCTCTGCATTCCATTAACTTGCACTTTTATTCAGTTAGCACACGCTGAGCTGCTACTATGCACCAGTGTTATGCTGGGCTGTAAAACTGATTAAAAATGTGAGTGGTAAATAGCAAGCATGTATCAAGGTTTTGAGACTATTTACATTACTGTTTTTACAGCAAATCAATGAAGTAGATATCCTTATTATTGTTCTCTTCCAAATGAGGAAACTGAGACTCAGAAAGGTCATGAAATCTGTTAAGAGTCCTAAGGGTCTAGTGAGCAGAAATTCCAACCCTGAGCTCTTAGTCACATAACAACACTGCTTTCTAGAAGGTTACTGTAGAGTGTGCTATAAGGCAGAAAAATGTGCTGGGAAACCATAGAGATAGTTTTACTCTTGAAATATGTCTTCACAATTTCCCGTCTTGGATTTCTTGTCCTTCTTTTATGACTATTAGATTTATCTGCACAAGTACAGTGTAAAATCCTTGAGGTAAAGAACCATTTTTATAATTATATGATTAAAACTTTCACCCTAGGGAATAGCACAAGACTGAACAGTGAGCTTTATCATTCTTTTTCTCTCTCTTTCTGTTTAATATATATCCATCCTTTCATTCTACTGTGCACATTTTCTGGGTATGGATGCACTTAAAATCAACATATATTGTTATTCTGTGTATCTTATAGTTACATAAATCATAATTCCTTTATTTTTTGTTTTTCTTCTTTTCTTAAATTTTCTTTGTATCTATGCAGGTTGCCAAATTTAAATCTAGTTTATTGTTTCTGAGCATTACATTTTATTTCATGACATATGTTTGTACATTTTACTTATCTACTTCCTCTTTTTTAATAAAAAATAAAGTTGCTTTTATCTACTGTTTTCACTCACACATAAAAGGCTGCGGATGGGTCTCACTACAACATGTAATGCAAAAGTTTTACTGAGATACATAACATAGGGATTTGGGGGTCAAAGACTTAATATCTCCAAAATAGTTTGCTTTCCAAAAGGCATGTACCAGTTTACTCTCCTACCAGTTATTCATATCCCATCTTGTGTTTTATTTTTATTTTTTAATTTGTCAATCTGATTGGTATCGAATGCTATTTCACTGTTTTAATTACTGTTTTTATTATTAGAATGTGACCGTATCAGTAAATTTATTAGCCATTTGGGTTTCCTCATTGGTAAAAAGCCTATTTATATACATTGTTCATTTTTTCTAATAGGTTTATTATATTTTTCATAAAGAGTACAGAAGTCCTTTGTATTAATCATTTTTAGACTTTGAAAATATCTTCTTCTTCCATTATGTTACCAATCAGCTAAATTTCTCTGACAAAGTGTTCTTTTCTAACGAGAAGAATAGATATAGAATTTTAGGTTGACTTTATTTATTTCCTTATTTTCATTATTTTCTAGTCTCTGTTGTCACTGTTAAGAAATTTGTTTTCAGACTAATTGTTCCCCATTTGCATGTAATCTATTTTTTTCCTCTCTGATTGCTTTTTAAATATCTTTTCCTTCAGTATTTCTTTTGTAAATTCCATATAAACTAACTATATTAATTTTGGATATTTAATATTTTTACTTTATCATTTTCAAGATATTTTGTGTTCCTTAATGTGGAAATTTATGACCATGACCCTGTATATCCATAAACTCTTTACATATTGCTCCCCCCAAATTCCTTCATACCCTCATACGTGAACTCCTTTTAAACATATGGTGGGTCATCTCATTGCAAATTCTAATTTTTTAATTGTTGTTTTTACATTTTTTATGAACTTACCTCTTTGTGATGAATTATGAGTTACTTCCTCAGTTGTGTCTTCCAGTTCACAAACATTACTTTCGGTAGTGTCTAATTCAAAATTTATTATTTATATTATTTTTTAATTTATTTTTGTGATCACATTTTTTAAACTTCTAGTAACTTTATTTGTTTTTTTTTCAACTCTTCCTGTTTTTTATTCAAGAATTGGATTACTTTTGTCTCTTTTTCATTAAATTATTTTGTCTATAATATTTGTGAGTATACATTTTATAAAGTCTTTAGTTTGTTACATTTTCTCAATTTTAAAATATTTTTGTTTTATTCTACCTGTGTTCTATGTCTGCTGAATTTTTATTAGAGGTGGGAATATTGTGTAATATTGTAAAGTGAGCTTATTTTACCGAGGTTTTATGTACCACTCCAGCATAATTTTGCCAAAGTTTCTAAGAGGTGTACCAATGACATTATTATGATGGGTATAGATTTAAGCTAATTTGGGGTTCTAAGGCTACATGGACATGCATTTATACACAGCATGCATAAGCAGCGAGACTTATATTTCATGAGAGTCTATGTTTTCCCTCCTCACCTCTCTGACTGTGATATATTTCCTCATTGGCCCTCTGTACTGGTGGGTGGATTTTTCTATTCTTTCTTTTTATTGTGGGGGGAAGCTCTAGTGGAGTTGCAGTTATATGTATATGCCTAACACTGACTCCTGAAGAACCAAACCTTTTCTGCTGTTTCTGCATAGGTTTTTAAAAACACACATCTACTTCCTCCCCCATTCTCAAATCTACACACTTATCTTAGACAGCTGCAATACCTATAATCCATTCTCTCTGTTTCTCCCCACTGCCTTCCCCCTGGCACCTAGAAATCTTTCTCTTTCTTTTGATATCACTTATTCATTTTTAAATGGCTATATTTTATCCACATATTTGTGGCAGGATTTCCAAGTTTTCTTTATCAGCCATTTTGCCAAATATAGAGCCATCTCTATAAATAACTGGTATCAGGGTTATAATAATGTTGAATAGTATCTTAGGAAACAGTCCCTGTTTTCTGCATTTAAAAAAAAAAAAACAGTTTAAATAATAGGAATGTATGGTTCCTCGGATATTTTTATGGCAGTGTCACATGTGGGGACGTGGTGGTGGTAGTGTAGAATGCTAGAGGATTGCCTGCCCTGCCTATACTGAGTGTTATCCAGTGGTCCCCAGAGAGAGGGCAGCATTTCCCTAATTTTACCTCACTGCACCAAGCCTTTGCTGCTTTTCTGCGTTGCACCAGCATGAGGCAAACAATGTGAAGAGAAAAAAACACGGCTGCAAATTCTTTTTTGGATTATACTCATACGTATCACCTCGTATTATTCTGTTCTTGGTCACTGTTTCTTTCTCTCCCTCGGATCCAGCCATCTTCTATCTGCCAAGAGTTTCTCACAATCCTATAAATATCCCTCTCTTGTATAGTATTTTCTACACTTGAAGGTGCAGAGCAGCCAGCAACCCAGCTAGTTCTCCATCCTGTCTGGAGTATCTCAAATCACTTAATTATAAGAATACGGGTTAGTGACCTTATCAGTAATTGATTGTGAAAGAGTGTATAAATCAAGATATCTTTAGGTAAAACATATTTCATGATTGGAAAGTTATTTTTAATACCCATACTATTGGTATGAGGCACCCAGTAAGAACTACACTGGACAAATTTTTATGACTCGGTTTTTCTGTGGCAGATATTTATTCATCCATCCCTTTTGTAACTATTTATTGAACACATTACCCTGTGTCCAGTAGAGTGAGGTGTTTTTATGCCTAAAATCCATATTCATTTAACTACTCCCCATTCTTTGAACTGAACAATTAGGCTATTCTAAAACTTAATGTAAAATGCTATACAAAAAATGCTTTAAAACTTTATTTTTTACTACCAGGTTGCCAGCCCAAAGACTTTCTCATGTGGAAATTCTAGTATAAGCATTATATTTGGATTGATATAGGATTTCACCAAATGAAAACGCACAGGGCTCTTTCACAAGAAGAGTATTGTATATTGGGCAGGCAGTTTTCAAAGAATTAATTCATGATCCTTGTGACTGCATTTTTTGAAAGCATACACAGGCATGGATTATATTCAGCCTTTATTAGCGTATTCTTGTACTGGTTGTTTTGAATAATGTCTGTGCTGATTAGAGTAGTGTCTCTTTTGATTTGTTTGTGTCCATGTACTTCTGGCTATTAGCTTTTTTATTTTTATTATTAATATCTCCTCTGTTAGGCTGCTCTGAGAGCCTAGGGAAGTACTACTTGAGATTTCCAGCTACTGCTCCTTCTTCTGCCTCTGCCTAACTCAATGCAAAAGTGTGCATGATTATTCACAGATTCGTAGGTCAATCACTGATTGTATTGTACCTGTGCTGTTCAGTACTGTAGCCATTAGCCACACTTAAAATATGGCTTGTTCAAACTGAGATGTGCTGCAATTATAAAATACACATCAGATTTTGAAGACTTAGAACTCAAAATATGTCATTAATTGTTTTTATAATGATTACTTGTTAAAGTGATACTATTTTAGATATATTGGGTTAAATAAAATATATCATTAAAGTTGATTACGCTTGTTTCCCCTTATCTTTTGTAAAGTGGCTACAAGAAATTTAAAATTACACATGTAGCTCACATCGTATTTCTACATCAAGACATAGTTTTAGACCTTAGTTTTAAGAAACAACTAATACATATTTAAATTCCCTAATTTTGTAATTTTTCAAACTGAAGTCTATTAATGGGAAATAAGTCACCCAAGAGTGTAGAATGAGATAACATTAGAAATAAGCTTGTGGTCAGAGCTTTGCCATCTATGGCCTTTTTGCATGTTCAACATTGCTTTTAAGGTTAGCCTTAGTGGTCTTCAAAAGGGAGGCATATTAATATAACAACTGGGAGGTATGAAGCCATATCTCTTGAACATTGATCATAAAATATTTTATAAGAAAAAAAGAAAAAGAAAATCATAAATGTTTGCTGCTTCTTATCATTTTCTCTTGCCACTGGTTTCAAGAAATAGAACTATGCAATATATTATAAAAAACCTCTTTGATTCCTTATGGAAAAACAAACTTTAGAAACCTAATAAAATTTTTAGGTTATGTAAATGAAAAGACCACATATTCAACTAATTTAAAACTGTAGATAACCCCAAATTCAGTTATAAATTTGGTATCTAATATAGCTTATTGGAGGCATAGGATAAAAGACGTTTCTTTCATGATTTTGTATTTCATGTGTATAATTTAAATACAGTTCTATTAATATCTTCTAGACTCATATCTATTAATCACTAAGTATGTGGGTTATAAGCATGTTCAGTGTTCATCTATAATTTATGAAAAATAATGAAACACTGTATGACAGTAATAGAATGTGTGTAATTTTGTTTGTAATATGCTTCTTAAAATGAAATAATATAGAACACATAATTTTTTCCTTTTTTTTTTTTTTTTTTTTTTTTTTTTTTTTTTTTTTTTTTTTTTTTTTTTTTTGAGATAGGGTCTTGCTCTGTCTCCCGTGCTAGAGTGCAGTGGCATTATCATAGCTCACTGCAACCTCAAAGTGCCTCAGCTTCCCATGCAGCTGGGACTACAGGCGCACGCCATCATGTCTGGCTGATTTTTCTATTTTTCCTAGAGATGAGGTCTCATTCTTGCTCAGACTGGTCTCAAGCTCCTAGCCTCAAGCAATCCTCCCACCTCAGCCTCCCAAAGTGCTAGGATTACAGGTGTGAGCCACCATCCCTGACCAAATACATAAATCTAAAACACTTTAAAATCAATGCTAGGCTCAAAAACACACAGGAAGAAATCATCCAGGAATTTTATGGAAGATTATTTAAAACAATTGAAGAGTAATATGGGAGGAATAGTGTTTATCTGAGATTAGCAGAATCCACCCCTCCCCTAAGATACACATATATATATACACACTCTTCTTCTATAAACCTCAAAATTTTATTTAGTTACTATATTCACACATAGTCAAGAAAACCTGGGTGATGGGAAGTTCTTTCCTTTAGGTCCAGACATGCTTTTATGTGGTCTGAAGATCTATAGACTAAAAGTATCTATTATTTGATGCTAAAACATCTAATACATAAAAAGTAAAGAAAGAAGAGAATTAAAACCCCCTTCTCAGGTGTATACCTGAGAAATTAGGAAATGTTTTTAGGATTAAGAGGCATAGGCTTGGTAATACTTTGATAACACAATCTCTCGAAGTTTGTTAGTTGTGTGGACTTTTTTCTTGTAGTCCAGTCCATGTGCAAGTAAACATACCCAAAGATCTTGTCTAAGACGTATTAAGTCAATTTAGCCATGTTAATCAAAACTAGATAAATAAAGGCTAAAGGAATGACTAAGAAAAAGCATGGTAACTATCTTGTAATGCTGATAAATTGTCATGTAGCAAAAAGGAGAATTTACTTTGCATTGTTTTAGAAGGCAAAATCATATGTAATAGGAATAAATTAAAAGGAGGCAGATATTGATGAAATTTGAAAAAAATGAACTAGAACTAAACAAATACCCTCTCCAGTAATTGAAACTACCCCAAACCTATAAATGTGCCCCATGATGTGACCTCACTAGCTTTCAAGACTGCTATGGAGGGAATTCCTACAGTGCTGGAGGTTAAATTAGACGATCTCCAGAGTTTCATTTAACCTTGCCTTCTATGTTTCTATGATTATATGAAACAAAAAACAAAGATTGGACAAGTATTGATTCAGAAGAACCCAGAAAAGCATGAGGAAACTACAGAAACATATCAAACTGTCTTGCAAGCCGCCATAAAAGATGTATGCTTCTCCCTTAAGAGCAGCCAGAAAGTTAAGATTGTTCAATCTTCATCTTCTATTTGGCTGTTTGATCTACTTGAATTACTGACACAAGCTTTTGAGAGTTGTCTTGAAACAAAAGGTCTCTATAAGTTATATTTTGTTATTTAGAAACCATGTTTTGTTCTATAGGAAATGTGTTTATTTTTTGTAAATAAATGCTTGGTAACTCTTGGGATTTGTGTTGGTGAGTTTTAGGGTGAGTAAATTGTATTTTTGCAACATCTAAATCCATGTTACTATATTTTAAAGTTTTATTTTCCTATTCTTTGAATTGTTCACATGAACAATGTGAGTTTCATATATGACTTTTCTTCCAATTCAGGGATTTGGACTGAGTTCCTTAATAAGACTATTCTGTTATAACAAATATTAGGTAAAAAAACAAAACAAAACAAAAAAACCCCTGATTTTTCAGCAAGGTATGTGGCATTCAAAAATTGTGTAAACACATCCAAGGGGAGAATGGAACATTTTTGCATTCTGTAAATATTTATTGAGTTCTTACACGTTTACCATGTGTCAGATGTTGAACTTGGCATAGAAGATAAAGTGGTGAACAAGTCAGACAAGCTGTCTTTGAGGTGCTTGTATTCCATCGGCTAGGCATTAATATAAGATAAATTGTGAAAATGCTGTACGGCGTTGATACCAGGGAGACCACAGAAAGGGAAACTAATCTAGATTTAGTAAATCAGAAAGGATGCTATGTTGAGGCCTGAGTGTGAGGAAAGGGTAAGCCAACTGTGCTCTACTTGGTTTCCCAGCTAGTCTGCTGTTTTTGTCCTCTCATAACACCTAAGACCAGGGCAAAGCCAATTTTTCTAGGACTTAAAAATCACAAAATTTTTAGAGGCTTTCTTTAGGGGAAATGAACAGAAAGTTATGCATATAAAATTGAGTATGAAATCAAGTATTTATTTTAAATATGAAAAATAATTATAAGAAAATTTTGGAATTTTAAGGATTCAAATTCTTTTCTCCTAAACTCATTTTAAGCATTTTCCAGAAATGCTTGTATAGATATGCTTTCTGATTGCAACCTAACTTTCCAGCCCCACCTAGAACATTCTACAACTTGTGGTAATTCCCAGCTCTGGTAAGGTCCTATGCAAGGGGTCTTGAAGCTTAAGTTTCATGAAATGTACAGTAAACTCAATTTGTCAGTGAAATCAATTTAAAAGTAACACACAGTAAAAGTCCTGCTTTGTGTATGCTATGACTTTTGGGGATTTGCTGAAACTCCGGAGAATAAATCATATTTCAGTGACCCAGGTTATAACACAGGCTCTGATTTTGATACACTTGGATTTGAATTTTGGTTGTGCCAGTGATTGGCTGTGCAAACTTGGGTACATGACTCGAACTTTTTGAGACTCAGCCTTTTCGTCTAAGAAATGGAGATAGTAATGATACCAATCATTTAGAATTCTGATAAAAATTAAAGAAATGATTGTGCAAACTTTTAGCCCAGAGCCTACAGAAAATGGTAATCGTCATTATGATTATCTTTTGAGGTAATTTTGGCACTGAGTTTCATGGAGAACATCAATATTTGCAAATATTAGATAAACAAGGAGGCAATCTTACCTAACATTTAGGTAGGACTGTAGTGTATAAAGCATCATGTCTACTATCTCTTCTGATCTCACCAATTCTTACCATCAGGGCTGCTATTCCTCTGAGAGCCCTGGCTATTAGCTGTCAACTTTGATTCTGATTGGACAGCGTCCTTGCCATACGAGCTGTTGAATATTTTCGATATCATTCTTCATAACAACATGACATATGATTTTGTTATTGTCTACTTAAAAAAAAGAAAAGGAGGGGAGACTGCAAATAAGATGAATGACTTGACCAGAGTTCATAAAGGGAGGTGGGTCACACTGATTGGAAATGACCTGCCCACTCTAACCTCAGGGCTCCATCCACGATATCAAAACTTGGTAGTTCTTTTGACATTTATTTTAGCCTCAGATCCTCTTGAAATTAATAATAAAATTCAAATCAGTTAGGTAGGGCTGATTTCCTAAACATTTTAAAAAGCAAGACATGTTTCTTTCTCTTCTGGTGGAGGGATCACCAATGGGATCAAACTGATTTGTAGAATTAAGAATATTAGAAATACTGCATCCTATTTTATGTGAGGGTGGGGATATGCTGGAACAATGCCTTTTGGCAACCTATGTAATGACTGAGAATTGATGTAACTGGTGGGTAAGAAAAAGAGGAACCCATCAACTTACACTCAAGAAAGCTATGGCTCCTGAAGATACAATTTGTGCAATGATTCCATAACCTACACTGGTATCTTAGTCACCATCATTAATTTCTTTCCTTGCAACACTTCATCCTCCATATATATGTGCATCAGTGAATCTAAACCATGCATTGAAGAGCTTAAAGGTTTCCTTTGGAACTCCTCATTGGAAGAAAGCATTGAAGGAACTGGCAGAGTGCCTGGCATCCTTCCTAACTAAACATAAGAATTATCTATTGATCATTATATATTGTACTTGTGCTTAAACTTTCTATTAAAATGAGGATGCTTGTCTTGAAGTAAGTTTATAAACTGCTGTGTGAAGCGCACAGCATCTAACTGAAAGATGAGCCATTAAAACACTTTCTAACTCTGATTTTGGATAAATTATGCCACTTTTCTGAAATTCAGTAAAAAATGATTGTTTTTGAAAAAAGAAATACCTACCGCTGGGGTTGATAAGTTGGTGAAGTCATATATGTGTTGTTGCCTTTTAAACTAGTAGAATAAGACACCAACATTAGGTGTTACTATTATAGTCTCATCAGTGCTACTCTTGATGGCCAGCCACCATACCTGACTTAATTGGAGTATAAGTATCCTTGGTAAAGAAAGGCAAAACGTATCAGATGATTGCTCATGAAAACTTCTCTCCCTCTAATATTTTTATTTTTCCCCCAATGTTGCCTAAAGTTCAGTTGATTATGTAAGGATTATATAAGAAAGGATACAGGTTCCACAACAATAAGTTGTTTGTTCAGCAACCCAAACAAATTATATACAACTCCATTAAATAACATGCATAATTGGAATCTTCATTTCTTGCTCCTTAACTTTTTCTTTTTCCCTTAAGAGTAGGCTTACATAGTGTTCTGACTCTAATTTTCTAAGAGGTCCATAGAAATTCTTTCTATCTATACCTCCACTAAACTGGGACTGTTTCTGAGGCTCAAATATCAAGTGAATTGTCTAAATGGCCATCAAACAGTGTGAAGTGAAAAAGTAAAAGTCTCTGTGTACCCTCTTAATTGTTACTAATCTCAGCCACCACATTATGAATTGGCTATTTTTTAATGAAAACATGATATATCTGAGATTTCATTCCTCTGACAAACAGTAAGATTAATTTTCTTTCACACTGTGTGGTGTTAGATTGGTTCCACAACGATAAAATCTCTAAAAATGAGGTTAGAGATTCATTGCTAAGGCATATCAAGTAAGGTCTGTGTATCTGGAAGAGCTTTGCAATCGGGACATTTCTAATTTATGGTGATAAAAGTAGTTTTCCTGTCAAGATCCTAGAGCTGATCTACAATCAGAATGACATAGCAAGAATTTGTCCTCAAAATAGGGATGATTAAAATATCACTTCCAGGGAGGAAATCACTGAGAAAATAAATATGGAAAATAATATGCTAGTTGTTATTAACATTCTCATTTATCGTTTTAGAACCACTACTATGGTTTGATGTTGTATGCCCCAATATTCCTGTGTTGAAGTCCTAACTCCCAAGATAATGGTTTTAGGTGCTGGGGCTTTTGGGAGGTGATAAGGTCATGAGAGTAAGTAAAGTTTCCATAAATGAGATTAATGCCCTTATAAGAGTGGCCCAAGAGAGACTCGTCGCCCTTTCCACCATGTGAAAACACAGTTAGAGGTCACCGTCCATGAAACACATATCTAAAGCTCATCTCCACCAGACACTGAATCTGCCATCCCCTTGATCTTGGACTTCCCACCCTCCAGAACTATGAGAAATAAATTTCTCTTATTTATAAATAACCCAATCTATGATATTTTGTTATAGCAGCCCAGACAACCACCTGCTTCAGTGATAAGCAGCTAACAACTTGCCTGGTCTTGCAACTTGTGCCAAGACAAAAATCTCAGAAACAAAAAAGAATCATATTCCTTCATTTAACCAATTGTTTATTGAATACCTGCTATATGTTGAGAATATGAACAAGAGACAAAATCTCTACCATTGAAAAATGCACATTCTAGAACAGGAACAGATAGTGAATGTGCTTAAAATTGGTTTTAGAAAGTGATAGGTACTATGCAAAAATAAAGCAGAGTAGTTATAAAGGAGATGAATGGGACACAAATATAAAAAGATATCAGAGATAGTAATACATATTCTGAATAAGGAAAAGAATGAAGGAATGAGACATTCAGAGGGATGTAAAAATCCTAAGGCAGAAATTCACTTGTATTATAGAAAGTGAAAGACAATCAGTGTTGCTGCAACAGAATGCATAAGATCAAGAGTAGCAGGAGCTGAAATAGCAGAAGCAACTTTTCTCCACCTGCTTCCCAATCCCTTAATTGGAATTTTTAAATTCCTATGTGTGTGCCTAACCCTTAACACTAATTTATGTTCCCTCCCTTAAGCCTTTATACTAGTGGATGTTTTCTAACATTTGAAATACTTAATATTTCCAGATTAATATGAGATACTCTATCAAAGTGGCAATACATTTTATGAAATATTTGCTAAAAATAATTTTAAATAATTTAAAATAAAATAATTATTCATTGCAGTTGCAGATGTTATATTTCCTACAGATATCAATTTAGATGTAGACATACACATAGATGTAGTTGTAGGCATAGATATAGGTGGAGGTGTAGGGATAGATTATAGCATTTTGTTCAAATGCAATCCATTCACATTTCTGACCCTGAATTTTACGGTCATAAATTGGTTTCTCATTGCTGGTCTAATTCAAGTTCTACATTCATAACTGAAGTCCAGAGAGGTAAGTGATCAAGTTAACTAATGAGTTGTTGGTGTGTATCCTTCCTCCCCTACATCCTTCAATTTTCGTGCTGATGGTTTTATAACATATAAATCTTTATTACATTGTTTTGCTTATGAAAAGGAGCATTGTTATAATGCTTCGAGAAACTGGCAAGAAAAAAATTGATCAGAGTTCCTGGAAAGCCCCAATTTTAGGCAAAGGTACCATCAATGTAATCACATAAAAAGTGATATTTACTTTCGTCAGATGCAGATGTGGCTCTCTTCAGAAACGCATTCCTCCTTTCAGTGTTCGACATTTGCATCAGGACATTGTAAGAGAAGGGAGTCTACGTGTAGCCTCAGGGATTTATTATGCTAGATCACTTAAACACTTTCCCATCAGCCCAATAGAGAGAGTAATTTTGCTGTTTTTATCAAGGCACGAATTTTCATTGTGGGTGAGAGGACACTGCAGTGTGTAAAGAAAACACTCGTATAGTGAAGATGACGATGTAGTCCTTAATTCAGTTCTAAATTTAATATAATGTTCTCTACTCCTTAGATGCACGATACGTCTTCTGTGGTTTTGAAGTAACTACTTTTTTTCTGGGAGAAAAGTTGCTCCTGGGGGTGGGTGGCTGGGGGCTTTTTGGTGATGAAAATAAAGAGCTCCAGGAAAATATTGTTGTTAGCAAAAATTACAGCTATCATCAAGGGAATTCAATGTTCTAGTGGCAATAAGAATATGATGCGGTTGGTTGCTAAAGGTCACGGGTATAAGAAAAGTGATTTCATATGCACTGTTTCTATAATTAATTCAATATTAAGTGAGCATATCATGAGGAAAGATGTTAAATTCTGTATCATAGTTAGACAGAAAGGTGAGTTTAGCCAGCAGAGATTTAGATTGAACATGAATATTTATGAAGGAGAAAAAAGTGACAGATGACATCTCCTCCTCAAATTGCCAAGTGGCATAGCCAAATCAGAATTTGAAATGTGAGGTCCCAATCTGAAGTCATTAGAAGGGATATTGAGAGTTTCAGAAAAGCTGATTAAAACTTAACAAAGGGTCTTGTTTATAGAAAAGCGCAAGAATGCTGATTAAAGGTCAATCTTGGTTCTAAAGGCAGCTATAACAGAACACATTAAGAATAGGACTTGGGAAGGGTCCAGGGCATGATTTGGGGAAAGACGGGTAATGCTGTAGAAGAGGAAAAAAAAAAAAAAAACAATGACACAGAGCTTCTCCTTTGAAACATCAGCTATCTCAGGGTTCCCAAACCCAGGGCTATGGATCTGAAATATAAAAGAAGGGAAAATGAATTTCTGAAAATTCTTTGACTTTAAAGATAAGACTGCAAAATATTTGCCACCTCTTTTAACTGTTTGGTTTATTGTTTCTTTAATGAAAGGAAAACTCTTTACTTGAGTTTCTAGCAGGGTACCTTGTGAACTCTGAAAAACTCATTCAAGGCCAGTAGATGATGCATGTCTTTTATGAATTCTGTGTTGGGACAATGAGAAGGAGAAAAGGAGAAGGGGTCCCTTCATTCATTCATTTCTTTCTTTCAGCAATATAATAAATTGGCTTAAAGAAAATCTGGAAGACAGCGGTTTGACCCCATATGAAAAGAGGGCCACCCAGAATAAAAAACCTATTCAGGATTTATATTTGCCTTTAAAAACACAACAACCACAAGGACTTAAACCAGGGCTATCAAGGTTAGCACATCAAACCAAGGATCAAACCCAAGGTGCATGCCCTTGTAAGTTACCATTGACACTCTGTCTGCTCCTGTTATCCTCTTTCTTAAAGACAAAACCCCAAAATCAATTCTTCTAGCCCCACAGTTTCTACAACCTTTCTCTACGGTGCCTTGGCTTTGGGACAAATATAAATTAGAAGTGAAGGGAGGGAGGAAAATCTCTCTAGTTTCTATTCCACTGGGTCATTATTTTTTAAAGATAAGTAAGATTGAACTGTAATTTATAGCTGAGAGTTCTGCAAGGTTTACTTTCTTTCTCCTCTCCTTACCTATATTTTCCTCTTTCATTATAGATTAATGACGGTGGTGAGCAACAGAGCTTTTCTCAGGTATCAGTACAAAAAGTAGCCAGTAGAAAATATGAGGGTTTTGTCCAGAAGAAGTTGAAATGGGAGAGAAAGTTACGGCTTTAGAGACAAGGAAACAAGGAAACAGAATATTAAGATATGCTTTCCCTTGTCAAACTTCATTGTAACCACTGTTTTTATGTAGGTAATTTTAAAAGTTTCTGTATTCGTGTGTGTTTTTCTCTCTCTCTCCTTAAGAGGGAAAGAAAATGACCACATATTGATTGAGGATACATTGGTTTGGAAAATTGCCAAAAATAGATACATTTATCAAGTGCAACTGTTTCTGTGTTTTTAAAATTGGTCTCTGAAGCCGCAGCAAATAATCATGTGTGATTTACTTTCCACAAAATGAGAAGTAAATGCAGCAAATTTTGGATGCCAAATGTCATTTATAAACACATTTCTTACTAGAAAGGACCTTAGATATCAGATCAGTGTCATCAGAAGCACTGAGGAATCTTTAAAAAATTAATATATCTCAACTTCATCTCTCAAAATTCTGATTAACTAATTCACTCATGGTAGTGGCCAGACCTGTGTATTTTTAAAAAGTACTTGGATTATTGTGATGCCCACTCAGAATTGAGAATCACTGATAATCCAAATCTTTCACAGATGGAGGAGTGTTTAAGTTATCTCTGGCATAACAAATTACCCACACTTAGGTGCTTAACACAGCATACATTTATTATCTCACGGTCCTGGATCTGGAGTCCAGGCATAACTTAACTGATTCTTCTGCACAAAGCTACAGTCGAGGGGCTGTGTGTGCTGCTTTCCTTTCTGAAGCTTAGTGTGTTCTTCAAATCCCTCATGGTTGGTGGCATAATTCAATGCCTTGCTGTTGTAAGCCTGAGGTCTCCTTTCTTACTGGCTGTCAGCCAGGGGCCATTCTAGGTTCTTAAGGGCACTGTGGTTCCTTGCCAGAAAGCCCTCCCATGAGCCTTCTCACAGACTCCCTTACAGATCCTCTCACAATATGACAGCTTACTTCTTCAAGCCCAATGCCAGACTCTGGCTACCATTTGCTAAGATAGAGTCAGTCATATAAAGCATAACACAATCACAAAGTGGCTATCCTCTTTGCCACATTCTATCTGACAGATGCAAGTCACAGATTCTACCTACGCTCAAGGGAAGTGGAATATGCAAGGATTTGACTCATTGCAAGACACCTCAGAGATGGACCACCAAGAGGTCAACTGACCAGTTGAGTTTACATAGCTAATTGATGGAACCACTGATTTTCTTATTAGTCTGGGTGGTCTTTCAAAAGAGAAAAAGAAAAGTAAAAATCACTTGTACATCTATAATGCTATATATATATGTGTGTATCACTCAGAGTTAAATATTGTTGCAGTGTTTGTGTTTCTGCATTTTAATTGAGCTCTTCATAACATGTGAAAACAAAAATTTGCAGTTTGCTCATTTTCCTTTTATCATGTAGGTAAAATCATTTGTGTTAAAATACTAAATAATTAATTTACAAAGAGCCTTTAACACTAACGTGGCAGTAGTTTGTAAAATACTAATTTCCGCTAAAGTAAGATTTTTTCAGTTAGTGCAACTACATTTTGAATATTTGTGACTGGGATCATTTGTATGGCAGACATTTTGTCCTAAAGGAAAGTTAAGTATTTGACAAAAACCACTAATGGCAGTTTAAATTAAAAATGCTTCCCCATCCCCAGCATTTTTATAGCTATTTAAGTATTTTTGGAGTTACCTTTCACAAATATTTGGAGGCACCTCAAGAGGAAACTGGTTATTTGAACTGATCCCTGGCTAGGATAGCATATACAACTCTAAAATTTAGTTGGTTACCATCTGTTTCTAAATCTCTAAAGTCTTCTATTTTTGCAGTTGGGAAGGTTTTTTAATGTCTTTTGTTTTTCTGCTTAATTTAAGATTATTCTATCTCAACACACCAATAACAATTATGTGCATATGTTGAATGTATGTAGGGAAATACCAACTTTTCTGTTGCAATATTAGTTCATTTAAAGAAAATACTATTAGTAACAATCTCCTCTTGCCCCAAGGAACAATTTCTAAAGCTAGTTCACCAAGTTTGATTTAAAAATCAGTTTTGAGATATTGCAAACATACAGACAACTGTATACCCACCAATCGGTATGCCAAATGCTACCATTTTATCAGATTCATTTTATACCTCTTTTTGGAAAGAAATACAATTTTATAGATGCAGTTGACTCCTTATTATCTCAACATGACCTCTTCTCGTTACCAGGGGATGATAACCAGGAATTAACTACTATTTGGAAGTATGTGTGTATCCTCACCATGCATATTTGAAAAATGCGTATTCGTGTTCTGTGCCCACGTTTTAATGTGAACATTTGTGGGGTTTTTTCTTGAGTTGAGTTCTTTGTATATTCTGTAGATTAGTTCCCTATCAGATGCATAGTTTGAAAATATTGTTTTCCCATTCTGTAGGCACTCCGTTCACTCCGTTGATTATTTCTTTTGCTGTGTAGGAGCTCCTTAGTTTAATTAAGTCCCTTTTGTCTATTTTTGTTTTTGTCGCCTGTGCTTTTGAGCTCTTAGTCATGAATTCTTTGCCTTGAACAATGTCCAGAAGAGTTTTCCACTAGTATTTTTGTAGTTTCAGAAAAAGTCTTTAATCAATCTTGAGTTGATTTTTGTATATGGTGAGAGACAGGGATTCAGTTTCATTTTTTTGCACATGGCTATCCAATTTTTCCAGCACCGTTTATTGAAGAGGGTGTTCTTTTGGTAATGGATGTTCTTGTCAGCTTTGTCAAATATTAGATGGCTGTAAATAGGGGTATTTATTTCTGGGTTCTCTATTCTGTTCCATTGATCTATGTGTCTATTTTTATATCAGTATCATGTTGTTTTGGTTAGAGCCATGTAATATAATTCAAAGTAAGGTAATATAAGGTGTCTTGCTTTGATGTTTTTGCTTAGAATTGCTTTGGCTATCTGGGCTCTGCTTTTTTTTTTTTTTTTTTTTTTTTTTTTTTTTTTTTTTTTTTTTTTTTTTTTTTTTTTTTTTTTTTTTTTTTTTTTTTTTTTTTTTTTTTTTTTTTTTTTTGTTCCAAATGAGTGTTTAGGATTGTTTTTTCTATTTCTGTGAAAAATGGCATTGGTATTTTGATAAGGATGGCATTGAATCCGTAGATTGCTTTGGGCAGTACAGTCATTTTAACAATAATAGTTCTTCCAACCCACAGTATTGGATGTTTTTCCATTTGTTTGTGTCATCTATAATTTCTACCATCAGTGTTTTGCCATTTTTCTTGTAGAGAACTTTCACCTCTTTGGTTAAATTTATTCCTACATATTGTATTTATTTTTTGTAGTTTTTAAAATAAGATTCCCATCTTGATTTTGTTCTCAGCTAGTTCATTATTGGTATATAGAAATGCTACTGATTTTTATATATTGATTTTATATCCTACAACTTTACTAAATTCATTTATCAAATTTAATACTTTTTTGATGGAGAATTTGAGTTTTTCCAGATATAAGATAATGCCATCAGCAACAAGGATAATTTGACATCTTTTCAGATTTGGATCCCTTTTTTTCTTTCTCCTGCCTGATTGCTCTGGCTAGAACTTCCTATACTATGTTGAATAGGAGTGGTAAAAGGCAGCAATCTTGTCTTGTTCCAGTTCTTAGAGGAAATACTTTCGATTTTTCCCTATTCGGTATGATGCTGATTGTGGGTTTGTCATAGATAACCTTGAATATTGCGTGGTATGTTCCTTCTACTCATAATTTGTCTTGGGTTTTTATCATGAAAGGATGAAGAATTTTATAAAATGTTTTAATGCTTTTTCTCCATCTATTGAGATGGTCATATGAATTTTATCCTTAATTTTCCTTATGTGATGGATCACATTTATTCATTTACATACATTGAACATACTTACATCCCTGTTATAAAACCCACTTGATCATGGTGTAGTATCTTTTTTGATGTGCTGTGGATTCCGTTTGCTAGCATTTTTTTGAGGATTTTTGCATCTATTTTCATCAGGGATATTGATTTTTAGTTTTTGTTGTTGTTTTTGTTGTTGTTGTTGTGTGCTTGTCTGGTTTGGGTATCAGGGTATACAGGTCTCATAGAATGAGTTAGGAAGAATTCCCTCCTAAGTTTTCTGGAATTGTTTCAGGGGGACTGGTGTGTGTTCTTCTTTGTACATTTGGCAGAATTTGGCTATGAATCCTACCTTGTCCTAGGTGTTTCTTTGTTGGGATATTTTTTAAAGTACTGATTCAATATTGATGGTTGTTATTGGTCTGTTCAGGTTTTCTGTTTCTTCTTGGTTAAATCTTGAAAGGTTGTATGTTTCCAGAAATTTATCCATTTCCTCTAGGTTTTCTAGTTTGTGAGCGTATAGCTGTTCATAATAATCTCTGATGATCACTTACTTCTCTGATATCAGTTGCAATGTCTTCCATTTCATTTTTGATTTTGTTTATTTGTGTCTTATGTCTTATTTTCTTTGTTAGTCTATCAATTTAGTATATCTTTTTGAAGAATCAACTTTTTGTTTCATTCATCCTTTGTATTTTTTTAGAATCTACTTCATTTGTTTCTGCTCTGATCTTTATTATTTCTTTTCTTATGCTAATTTTGTGTTTGGTTTGTTCTTGCTTTTTTAATTTCTTCTGTATATATTTTCAATTATTATGGTAACATAGTAGTTGTATATCTTTATAAGGTACATGTGATCTTTTAATACAGGCATATAATGTGAATTAATCAAATCAGGGTAATTGAGGTATCTATCACCTCTGGCATTTAACATTTCTTTGTATTAGGAACATTCCAATTTCGCTCTTTTGGTTATTTAAAAGTATTCCCTAATTTATTGTTGATTGTAGTCATTTTGTTGTATTATCAAATATTGTCCGTTCTGCCTAATTATCTAACTATATTTTTGTACCCATTAATCATCCCCACTTTATTCTCCTCTCCCTACTAGCCTTCACAGCCTCTGGTAACCATCATTCTCCGTCCCCATGAAATCAATTGTTTTTAATATTTAGCTCCCATATATGAGTAAGAACATGTGATATTTATCTTTCTGTGCTTGGCTTATTTCACTTAACATAATGTTCTCCAGTTCCATCCATATTGTCCCAATGTCAGGATCTCATTCTTTTTTGTGGTTGTATAATATTCCATTGTGTATATGTACCACAATTTCTTTATCCAATCATCCATTGATGGACACTTAGGTTGATTCCAAATCTTGGCTATTGTGAATAGTGCTGCAATAAACATGGGAGTGCAGGTATCTTTTCAATATTCTGAATTCCTCTCCTTTGGATATGTACTCAGCAGTGGGATTGCTGGGTCGTATGGTAGTTCTATTTTTAGCTTTTTGAAGAACCTCCATACTGTTTGCCACAGTGGTTGCACTAATTTACATTCCCACCAAGAGTATATGAGTATTCATTTTTCTCTGTATCTTCTCTAGCATTTGCTATTGCCTATCTTTTTGACAAAAGTCATTTTAACTGGAGCGTGATTAATTCCCTGGATTACCAGGCAGGGTCTCTAACTCTTTTCCCTCACTCTTTGTGCTGGGCTGCTGGAGGTGGGGGAGGAGTGATGTGGGCATTCCTTAGTGGCCACCAGTGCCAGGTCACACTTGAAGACAGCCCAGTCTCACTCAAAGCCAGTGGTAACTGCTGCTTGGCTACCTATGATGTTTATTCAAAGCCTAAGGGCTCTTTGGTCAGCAGGTGGTGAATTCTGTCAGTAGTGCGTCCTTCAGCATGTTTTCTTCTGGTCCAGGGTGAGTCCCAAAATGCCATCCAGGAACTAAGGCCTGTTCTTAGGGGCTTTAGGAAACGACTTGGTACTTTATTTTATTATGGCTGAGCTAGTACCCAAGTTGCAAAACAAAGTTCTCTGAGCTCTTCCCTTTCTTTTGTCCAGGTGGAAGAAGACTCTTCCTGAGCTACTCTGCCTGTAGTTCAGGGAGGGGTGATACAGGCACTGCCTTGGCAGCAGCTGTTTGTATCTGACTGCGCCATGTGCATCCCTCTCAAGTCCACTTGCTCCAAACCAGCACAACCGTAGGAAATGTCCAAGCACTGCAGCCTTTGTGGCCCAACTGCTTTACAAATTTCTTCCAGACTCCGGGCTGCTTTTCATCAGCCAGGGTTGGGGCTAGCCAGAACTTGGGTTTCTGGGCAGAGGATTTCTCTATGGCCAGGATGGTCTAAATGCTCCCTTTGTAAGCACCAGCAGAATTCTGCCTTGTGCTGTGCTCCCCTGTGCCAGGTCGTCCCTGAGTTTTAATGCAAAGTCCCACAATCCCTTCACTCTACCTCTCCCAGACACACAGATTCTCTTACCACTTATTGTGCTGGTGCGGCAATGCCAGGGGAAGGGGGAGGAGTGGTGTAGGCGATGCTAAATTGTCCTTTCTGTCCTCTTCAGTACCTCTTTCCTTGATATAATGTTGTAAGCAAATAGTATGATTGCTCACCTGATTTTTGGTTCTTCTGAAGGTGATAGTTTGTGTGGATAGTTGTTGAATTAGATGTTCGTGTGGAGGGATGATTGCTGGAGGTTTCTATTAAATATTTGGTCATCTTGCTCTGCCTCTGATTATAATACACCATGGCCAAGTCATTTTTACATGGTATTCCTTGAGGGAATCATGTCACTTTGATTTTTCATGTCTCCTGTGTCTTGTATTGATTTCTGTGCATCTGGTATAACAGGAACTTCTTATTTTTGAATTTACTTTTGTTGGGGCGGGGGGGTGGTTTTCTGAAGATATGACTATGATGTAGGTTTTGTAGAGCCCTTTGACATTGCTCTTAGGTGCATGCAGTAGTGAAGACTCTGTATGATTTCACTGGTTTTACATAGAATTAATGATGTCTGTGGTTTCCTCAGTGTGTTAGGGTGCAGTTATTAGTGAGGGCTGTGTTGAAGTTGTGCTGGGGGCTGGAATGCCAGGTGGCCTTGTTGCCAAATTTCAGTGGTACCTGGTCATGGGCTAAGCATGTCTACCCTTGTGCCCTGGACCAGTGTATGGTGGCACCTGCATTGAAAATTCTAGACAGGCCAATTATGGGGCCTCTCGGTGGCTTTCTTGAATGCCAGTTGTAGCAGTGGTATACCAGGAAGACAAGTGGGCTCTTAAGCTCCTGGGAAGCTGAGGTGTCATGGGTGATGGTGGTGGCAATGGTGGTGTGCTGCTCTTCTGATTTCCAAGAGCTGCGTGCTTATGTTAGTGGTTGCAATGGGCTGAGTGGGCCTGCCTCCAGGGTAGTGGTGGCACTTTCAGGTAGGAGTCAACTGACGTAGTAGTGGTAGGATGTTTGTGCCTGACCTCTATCTCCTGAAAAAGTATTCAGGTGTCTCAGTTGGTGGATTGGGTTGTTGGAATCCCCAGGACCCTGAACCCCACACTGTGTCATAGAGGGTGGGGCAAAGCCAAGTGGGGATGGACTGGGCAAGCTGGCACCCAGGCCTTCCAATGGTGGGCACAAACTCTAGCTATGATGGAGGCAAGGTGATTCTCAGGTACCTTTCATAATGCTTGAGCAAGGCATGATGGTTGCTGTGCTGAGGTCCTGTCATGGGAAGCCTGGGGCCAATCTTAGTGACCACAGCCTTGGCCAGCAAGTAGTATATTTGTGTCTCTTTTATGTCCCAGTCCTGGTGGGGCTTCCTCCCTGTCCCAGCTGTCGAAGCTGACCCAGCTGTTCAGTCAGATCCAGTGGTTTACACCTAACCTACTACTCAGCCCCAGACCATAAGAGCCCCTGCCCAGCTCAAGACTAAGCCTCTGAGGCAACTCTTGGCCTGCTCAGGTCCCAGGGGAGTGGACCACTTCCAGAGCTGGCAGCTGCAGCCTGTGCCTGTCCTGCTTCTCAGTCCTGTTTGCAGAAGCCTGCTGTCTGCTTTTACTTTGGCTCCACAAGCAGCACCTAAAGTTTCCCTAGTGCCCAGAACTGCAACCACTGGTTACCAGAACCACACACAGTCCATTAAAGGCCACAATCAAAAATGGCGTCCTACTGTAACCACTCAGATCCCAAAAAGGACATGAGACCAGTGTCATGTTCCCTCCCTAGAGAAGGTCCTTCCCACAGTCTCCCAGCCACTCCCCTAGTCAAAACTGGAGTTTGAGAGGGTAAAAGTTCTCTCCTGTGACATAGATTGTAAGATTCTTCACTGGAAAATGGACTGCAGGCAATCACTCACCCTCTCTTGTATTGGGGATTCACTCCCAGTTCCAAGCCAGTCCCAGCCATGCAGCCTGCCTGTTTTTCTTCTCCTTCCTACCCTTTAGTGTTTCCTTTCACTTTTTTGTTTAATTCCCATGTTTACTATTGGATAGTGTATTCAGGGTGTGATTGTCTACACCCTATTTTGGTTCTTTTAAGTGGACAAGGAATGCCTAAAATGCCTCTAATCAGCTATCTTGACAAAGAAAAAGAAATAAAGGACAAAAATTCATTCATTCACTTACACCCCTGATTTCTTGAACATGTATTTTGCACAGCTTATTTGCAGATCTGTTATTAGATAGTAGATCTGTTATTAGATAAGAGATCTCATGCAAACGAAGGCATCCTACCAGAGGTTAAGTTGTCATTTTTGCCAAATTTGTAAAACAAAACCACTTTTTGTAGTCTGACTTAGTTCTTTGGGATTCTTTGTTCCTTGTTTCTTGAGAGTTTAGAAGAACTTATCTATAAAATCATTAGGTCTGAATTTTGTTTGGGTTTGTTACTTTTCCTGATAATGTCTGTGGTACCTTTGTCATTGCTGCTCTTTTCTTTAATTTCTACATCCATCACAAACTTTTCTTTCTAATTTGTTTTCAGATTCTCTTTTTTAATCTATTTTTTTACTTAAATGCTACATAAAATATGCATTTCAAGTTTAAGTTGTCATGGAACATAATCTTGTCCTTGCATTCTTCAGTATTGAAGTATATGATATTCCCTGACATTCCAAATATGTTATAATATTAAGTATAATTTCTCCTATTTATGTATGAATAATTTATTTTAGTAAAGTGTTCTATACATATCAATTAAGTCAAGTTTATTCATTGGCTTCAAATCTTCTACAAAGATTTGTATGAGGGAACTTCGTATGATTTTTGATCAGGTAAAACCATCAAGGGGATTAAAACTAGCTTGAATTTTGCTAAAATCTCTATGGTCTCTTTGTAATTATCATTTCCACTTTTCTTAATTTCTACAACCATCTTCATGTTTTACTTTAAGTGACTAAGTGACGTGTGTTAAAATGTTCCACTGTGCTTACAGGATTGTCTGTGTTTTCTGTTAGTTCTCT
The DNA here is from genome assembly GCA_004363605.1 of Indri indri. Lineage (NCBI taxonomy): Eukaryota > Metazoa > Chordata > Mammalia > Primates > Indriidae > Indri > Indri indri. The sequence goes on from RJWJ010021471.1 coordinate 27,759, forward strand.
CATCCCTAGCTTTATATATTTTGAGACCACGTTATTGTTATTAGATACACTCAAATATAGAAATACTCCCCTTCCTTTCGT
>RJWJ010021472.1:0-27843 GCA_004363605.1 Indri indri
CTTTTCTAGGCTCTTCTTTTTCAGAAGAGACAGAAATTTCAGGGATAGAAATTAATCAAATAATCACACAAGTGTATGAGTTAAGTACTTTGAAAGAAAAGAATATGTAACTATAAGAGTAAAAGGTAGGGAGATGTACTCCAGGCAGAGGGAACAACACGTGCGGGGGCTGGATGGTGGAGAGGAATGGGAAACTTTCCAGGAATTAAAAGACCAGTTAGAAGCAGGCCTGACTGCAGAGGCAGGCAGGGCTGACTGTGCAGGGCCTTTGCAAGGCATGTTGGGGTTTGTCATGTTCATAGCTGAGTTTCTTTGTTTTTTAATTTTAGATTATTTAATTTGGTCTGGAGACGCTGCCCCTTAGAGATTTTCTTTTTAATGCGTACGTTGCTGTGACATGTGTACGTTGCTATGACATGTGAGAACTAGTCCTAGGTTTCTTAGTCGTCTTCCTCTCCCCAGGGTATATACACAATAAGGACATGTCTTTTGGTTTTGCCTAAGGGTTAGTGTTGTGACCTTATGCCACGGTCCACTCACACAAGCCAGTCCTGTCCTTTGCACGATGCAAGTGTTGGCTGTGCGGACGTGGCCAGTGTGCTCTCCTGGTAAATAAGCTGCCTTTTCCATTGGCTAGCCTGCGATGCCAGTCTTTGCTGTACCTGAGGCTGTTCAAACTGAAGAAGGAAAATGCTCTGAAGTACTCGAAGACGCTGACAGAGCACCTGAAGGTCAGTGCGAGAGAGGAGGGGCTGGTTCCTAAGACACAATCTGCAAAGTCTCCCGTCCCCACCCGCAGGTACCCTCAGGACCTTTCAAGCAAGTTTGAGATTTCTTGGAAAATTTTTAATGCACGTTATCTGATTATAGAACTTATGTGCAATAGCCATGTGTATACTTTTTAAGTGATCTTTGGTTTTCACTACCATCCTTCTTTTCAGACTGTTACCTTCCTTTGCTAAAAAGCCTTCCTGTGTTTTTTTAGGCCAGCACCACTCAAATCCTCCTAAAAAGCTCCTCAGATTATGACTTGGAACCTTTCAGTAACTTACCATTACCTTCAGGGTCGAGTCCAGACTCCTTAGCCTGGCCCACAGATCACAGGTCTCTTTCCTCTTCTAAACCTCTGCTTTAGGCAAACTGTGTGGGCCATGTACAGGCTCTTTTCTGCAGCCTTTGCGTGCTTAGCATGACCTCTCCGTGCCTGCTCTCCTTTCCTTTGTCCTTGCCAGTGTCTCTCAGTCTTTCCTTGCCCCTCTGTGACGTCTTCCAGAGCACCCCAGTTCTCACCTAATAATTTCTTTTTGCTGTACATTTACACATACACACACATATTTTGGTATCTTAAATTTATAAAGCTGATTAAGATCAGCTCCAGCCAAATGCTTTTGAATATATTTAGTACTTTATTGGTGTTTTTTTTGTTTGTTAAGTACGTTTTTTTTTCCCCCACAGAATTCTTATAATAATTCTCAAGCACCATCACCTGGCTTGGGAAGGTAAGTAAAATTTTATTCTATAAAATATTATTTGTGACAAATTTGTAATGTAAAAGTAGAATGGGTAGGGTCCAATTTCCAAAAACGGAAAGATGACCACTTTTAAAAAATGAAAATTATCTCTAATAAAGTATTTTTAAAAGTTATATTTTTCTCTTTTTTTATGAATTGAAAATATAAATGAATGTAATCATAAAGATTAGAGATGGAATATTTCACCTATAGAAATCTGAGTTTTTAATACTAGTCAACCCACCTCACAGTTTGATTTCCATAATTACCTGGATTTATCACAGCGGACTTATCTCTACTGAGATCTCGGCACTGCCAGAATTTAGTAACAGTGGCGCGATTGTGATTTCTGCTCCATCCCATGTCACTCTCATCCCACCCACCTCCAAAAGAAGGAAAAACGCCCTGAAACCTTTTTTTAAGTTTGTCTGTTCAGTTATTATGTTTATGTGAACTGACATTCTGTCTTTGGCCTGTATATATTTTCTTAAACAAATTTATAATGTTGAAAGTGCAGATAAAAATATAAACAATTAGTCCCCCCTCCCAACACCGATTTTGTTTGATTTTTATTTTTCAGTGTGTAATCATAACCTTGGGCATTTCCACAAGTTTTAATACTCCTGAAATAAACCTGCCAGATTTCAACATACGTGTTTTCTAAGAAATATTTGATTGGTAGGAAGCTTGAGATAATTGCAGGTGATTGAGAGGGTTGTACCTCTTTGTCAGCTCTGAGTATTGGTTAAACTAAGAAAGTGTCAGAAATTATGGAACTGAAAAAAAGATGTTCCTGGCTGGGCGTGGTGGCTCACACCTGTAATGCCAGCACTTTGGGCGGCTGAGGTGAGAGGGTTGCTTGAGGCCAGGATTTTGAGACCAGCCTGGGCAATATTGAGACCCTGTCTGTATTTAAATTTAAAAAAAAGTTCCCATCTACTATCCCATTTTTTGAGTTAAATGTGAATTCCACCCAACTTTTTACAAAACAGTTTGAAAAATCCGCAGTTACATACCTGGAATTGATGGAAAGTGTGTTGAGCTGAGGGTGCGGGGATCTGAATTCTAAGTCTTTGAACTGATGATGCTAATAAGGCGCGTGACTTCTTCAGTAATCTCCATCTCTTGCTCTGTTGCCATTCGTGAAGGCGAAGGTTATAGATAAGATTATAGTTCACAATGGCCTTTGGTACTGATTTAGAAGAAATTGTACTTCCCTGGGAACCCATCTAATTTAAAAGAATCTTTAAATTTTAAAAGTCTTCATGTGGGAGGAGTCAGTAGTATATTGATTTCATAATGGTCACCATGTCCATATGAACAAACTCCTGTCTCTCTGTGTTTAGCAAAGCTGTTGGGATGCCTTCCCCCGTTTCTCCAAAGCTGTCACCGGGCAATTCAGGAAATCATTCTTCTGGGGCCAGTAGTGCCTCGGCAAGTGGCTCCTCAGTGACCATTCCACAGAGGATCCACCAGATGGCGGCCCACTACGTCCAGGTCACCTCCAACTTCCTGTATGCCACCGAAATCTGGGACCAAGCTGAACAGCTTTCCAAAGAGCAAAAAGGTAGGTAGGTCTCTGGATAAACTTTGAGGGATGGAACCGCTAAAAGGAACTTTTATTAATTTAATTAACTAAGTGTTTGGTCTGTATTTAATGTTATTACCTAGTTAAGATTGAGTGATAATGAGTTTGCTAATAGTCTCCACTGCTTTTAACAATCATACTAAATGTAACTGAATTTGGTCAAAAAATACCTCTCATGATACCAGTAACAACAGTTGTCACTCCGTTGCCCTGAGTGGAGTGCCGTGGCGTCAGTCCAGCTGACAGCAGCCTCACTCTTCTGAGATAGTTAACAGTAAATTTGGCCATAGACGTAGGGTTACATCTACACTTCGTGTACATCGAGGTGTTTAATATGTAAGAAAACACATTTGTACAGGAACTGTAGGTATATTAGAAGAAACTTACGAGATAAAGGAGACTATGAAATGAATGGATTTCTTAGCATTCTTTAAAATTCAGTTGTTTGGGGCTTTGCACCTTAAAAGTCTGTTATTTCTCAAACTAAGGACATTGAGAATTATAAAGTATTTAAAGATCTTAGGAAATAATACTGTACAAACACCATCTTATTTTAGTAGGTATTACTAGCAAATATATGTGTCTAACATCTATTCAGGAAGATCTTTTGCAGAAAAATACCAAAGTAGCCAATCAAGCGCCCTGTTGTCACAGAGCGCATTTAAATACTTACAGTACGAACAGGTGACCAGATGAAAATGAAAGATTTCTATCTCTAAAAGAAGGGTCATGGTAAGAGGAAGGTAGAAGAGGAGCCCCAACATTTAACATAAAGCCATGTTTATAAAAACATAATTTATTCCCCAAATTTTAAATATTGTCAGTATTCCCCAGGAAATGTTAGAGAGCTGGGTTTCCTCCAAGTCACCCCAAAGTAGGGGTGTGCTTGGAACTGTTCGTCTCCCTGATGCCAGTTTTCAAGCCTCTTTTTTCCTTTTCTTTTTTTTTTCCTTTCTGTATGGAAATTTTCGAACATCGACTAAAGGAAGGAGAATGATATGGTGAACCCCACGCACCTTTCATTCGATGTAGCTTCAGCAGCACACTGTGGCCGTCCTGTTCCATCCGGGCGTGGGCCTGTCCCTCCCCCTCTCGTGAACTTTTCTCCCGCTCCCCGTATTGTAAAGCAAATGCCAGATACCGCGACATTTTGCCTGAAAATACTTTCTGTGCATCCTTAAGTGATAAGAACTTTTCAAAAACATGACCACCATGGCTTCATGACAGCTATCAAAGTTAATAACTCCTTTATATCATCTATATTCTACATCACATTTCTCCTAGTGTGTCAAATATCTTTTTTTTTAAATAGTTGGATTTATTTCAAGCAGGGTCCAAGCAAGGTCTACATGTTCAATTTCATTGATAAGTTTCTTAAGTGTCACCCCCTCCTTCCCCCATTTTTTTTTTTTTTCTGGCCATGCTGTTGATGTTGAGGAGAACCTGGGTGATGGAATGTCGTATTCTGGATTTGACTGATTCCTTCCTCATAGTGTCAGGTGTTCTTCTGTCTCCCTTATTTTCATATGTTGGTAGTTACATCTTGAGACTCGATTCGATTCAAGTTCAGTATTTTAGGTAAGAGTGTCTCCTAGATGGTGCTCTCAGTTTCCTTTGGCCTACTGTTAGGAGACATGCAATGATTGTCCCTCTTTGGTGATAGTAAGTTTGGTCAGTACATTCGGTCAGAGAGTGTCAGCCTGATGGGTTCGATGTACGATTCCCTATTATACTTTAACTTAAGCATCCATTGATGGTCATTGCCTGGATCCATTATTATATTAGGAAATAGAAAATTTGTCAGGAGTTTTCTATTCCGACATTCCTTCTGCATTTAATAGCTGGAATTTTGTAAAGGAGAGCTTTCTCTCAAGTGTTTGGTCATTTCCTCTTTTTTTTGCATAGCGTGAAATCTTTATCATGAGAATGACCCTTTTTTCTCTGCACATCTAAAAACCCTCTTCCTAGCCCTTCATCCCTCTATCTGCTCCCCAAATTACACTGGGATCAAATCTTAGGATATTGTTTTCCCCTCCTCTACTCGGGGGTACAGCCTTTCACACGTACACCAGCCTATATTTGTTCATATAGGAGGAATCCTTTTATTTCTATCTCTTAAATTTTTAAACCACTGTCAGGGGATTTAGTCTATCAGTGGTGCATGGCGCATGGTTATAGCTGAAAGGCTGGATGCTGGCTGGCTGTCATAAATATCTAACCCCACAGGGGCTGCTACGGAAACATGCAGAGAACATCTTCCCTTTTGTGTCACTTGCTTCTTATGCAAAACAACACACAGAATGTTTTGAGAATCAGGCAGTGCATTGTGGCGCTAGGTCTTCATTTTAATGATGTTAGTGGCAGAATAAGAATTTTCAGTTTCCATCAGTGGAATTCTTGATCATACATTCTGTTTAAATGTTGAATGACTTAGGGAATAAATATAACTTGAGGGACTGTGGATGATTTGTTCTAAAACATGGACAGTAATCATTTGAGTGTGGGAGGGAATGTTTTTTACTTCATATGAATGCTGTTTTACAGTCTGCACTCAGAATTTTAGAGCAATGATTCAAAAGAATATGTATCACTTAACAAATATTTTTGGTTTTCTAGAATTCTTTGCTGAACTGGATAAAGTAATGGGCCCTCTCATCTTTAACGCGAGCATCATGACAGATCTAGTTCGTTACACCCGGCAAGGACTGCACTGGCTTCGCCAGGACGCCAAGTTGGTATCTTGAACTGAACACATCCTTGTTGCCTCTGATTTTCTCCACAACACTGTGTCACACCACAAAGGAAAACTGCCATACCACGCCACCTAGTCGACACTAAGAATGAGGAATGGTTTTCTCCACCTTGGTTAATGTCTGATGTCCGTTGGCCCCTGTAATATTCCCAATACGAAAAATTATTTAAATGCTTTTAAATCTGCAGCACATTGATAAGATGGTTTCAATGATCTATAATAAGATTGAAATACCAGTTGCAGTTCATAACTAATCAATCGAAATTTTATTTATTTTAATTTTTTTAAGTTCCCAGATTGGGGCTAGTTTAAACCTTAGTTATTTCTGCCTATAAATTTACTCTATTGAATATTTAGCATAAATTTAAAGTAGGCATTTTTATTTATGTACTTTGGGAGCTTTGTTTGTTACTTAATAATGCCTTCGTGGTAGCTCTTAGTAAGAATTGGTTCACCTGAAATAAGGACATATTCTTTCTACACCTACTACCTGATATTATTTGAGATCTTAACTACAATTTTATTATTGTAGTCTTTATGGTTAGTATTAAGGATATTCTTCTACACATGAAAAGTCACTTATATATATGAGAAGATGGCATTCTACATGGATGTAAAATGAACTGTCTGATTTGGTATGCATTATTTCAAAAACTGTGAATGTGTGTTAATAACACTACAGCAATCACAAGGTGACTATAACTTGCATTTAATGCATTACAAAAGAGGGCAGGCAAACTTCGCAGAAGACGCATATCATGTTGAACGGTTTCATAAAAGGACAATCTTGAACTGTATGGATTTTATTAAAACCATGTTTTGTTTTTTAAGAAATGGGATGTTCCTGTGTTGCCCAGGCTGATCTTGAACTTCTGGGCTCAATCGAACCTCCCGCCTCAGCCTCCCGAGTAGCTGGGATCACAGGTGTGAGTAGCTGGGATCACAGGTGTGAGTAGCTGGGTTTACAGGTGCACACACTGTGCCCAGCTCACGTGTCCCCTTTTGTTGCTAATCATTTGACACTTAAACAGAATAAGTTACTGTAAAAAAAAGGATGATCCAGCTCCTTAGGGTTGCTGCCTATGTCTCTTTAATTGACAATGTTTAAAAGTTAAAACCTTTTTTAGATTTTTGTTTTCCTCATACTAGATCGTGATGCTCTGATGTGAGCACACAGCGATGATGTAGGAATGGGCTGGAGCTTTGGTGTGTGCTTTTGGTATACAACTTACAGTTCTAATGCCTGATGTAGAGATGATGAATTTCTCCTTTTTAATCCTATCTCGTATTTATTCCTTTTGTATTAAGAAGGCCCTCATCAGTGATGTATGTCTCTGATGGGATCAGAAAATTCACACTAGAAAAATACCTAACTGGGTTTAATGTGAGCTCTCTCGGGAAGGGGAGGGGAGCAGGGGTGGAGCCTCAGAGGCCAGCTCTGTGAGAGTTGTGTATCGGAGCACCTTCCCTGCCAGGTGCATATGGGAGTCAGAGGTAAGACGTTTACCCTCTGTGCTTGGTTTTTAATGTCCCTATCACGTTCGGTGTGCCTTAAATCTTACCTTTAAATGAAGACTCTATCTATGGATTGTTTACAGATGAGGTTTTACACTAGGACCAGATCATCCATAACTGGTTGGTCTTCTACAGTAATAATGTTAAATTCTCTTCCTTTTAAATCTTCCCTTAGGATTACATAAAGATTAATACTTTCAGAAAAGCTAATGCTTTGGTACATGACTCAGTCTAACCCATTGGGCAATGCTGCTTCAAAAAACAATTTGTCCTTCTCCCCATTCCAAAAATAAACCCATCCAATCAGAAAAAAAAGAGATTGCCCTACTGTCTGTAGTTGATTGCCCAGGCCTGAAATGGGAAAGGGGGAGGAAGGGATAGAACGGCTCCCAGTCCAGTGGTGCAGTGAGTGAGTCCTGTGTGTTCGCGTCTTTTTTACACTCACTTCTGAAGCTAGTGGACTGTCATTGTCCGTGGCCTCATATTTATAGAGCTTCTTACCTGTTTGTGTACCTCACGTTGTTTTTACATATCAGTGAAGATTGAGACCTATGAATTATGTTGGATTTAACCTTTTTCCCTTGGATAAACTGCCTCCGATATCTTTTTAATTTAATCTTAGTGTGTTGTAGAAACAGTGATGTAGAAACATTCTCAGAAATCATGGTAGTTATTTAGTAAGAAATAACTGTTGTTAAGCAGGTATGTGTATGTCCTGTCCTCTGATTTCTCTGACTCTGATTCCTTAATTTGCAGTGATGTCTTAGAAATGGAAAAAGTGTCCTCTGGACTTTTAGATTCAGCAACAGCCAGAGGGGCACCTCTAGGTTCTGGTGTGTTCTAGTCTCTCGCGTGTCCTGAAAGGCAGCAGGAGTGTTTCTCGGGTCACACTGATACTTTGGTAAAGTGGGGTTTCCTGCGTGGTTTTGGTGCTGCTCTAGGAGATATTTCTCTTTAAAATGGTGTTAATTCTTGGAGAATGAATTTTTTAAGCTTTTCATTGTGGAGGGTTTTTCCCACAACATAGTAACGGGCGGTGGATCAAAGTCCTGTTCTAAATAATTGAATTTTCACTGTCGAAGCTGTGGAAATGCTACCCCCCGTCCTGGTGTCTGTCTCCTCAGATGCTGTGTCTGTGTTGTCGTCTGCTCTAGCACATTCTCTGGACACCTTTACAGGTGACCGTTTCTCCCTGTTCAGTAGGTGTCCTCAGTGCTTTCTAACCATTTAAAACTGAATTTGACAAGTGGCTAAAATCTTAACTTAGTCTGAGACCTGTACTTACGATATAGTTAATTATAGAAATAGCAACTATCTTAACAATTACTCTGCTGACTGCTCTTTATGACCACACTTGTTTGCCAGGAGGCAGCATCCTGCACCACTGGACTCTTGACAGGCAACCGCCAGACCGACCGTGGTGGATGCGGTTGTCCTAGTAGTCTTACCCGGGCGGGCTGTGGGGAGCTCCCCCTCCGGGTGACTCAGCTCTCCCAGCTCGGTCCAGGCCCAGCTGGCTGGAGAGCGTCCAGCCGTTCCTTGCCTCAGTGCCACCTTTTTCTGGGCAAGTAGCCAAGAAGTGACTCTAAGCAGTGAGTACTTCAGATAAATTTACAGCTATAGCTGCCGAAGAGTGGAGAAGGTTGACCACCACCGATTCAGTTCTCCAACGCAAAAGCAATTCAGAGTCACGTGTGCACGCGCCCACATGCACCCATGTTTCCGGGGGCTTTTGCACTGGTGGGTCCACAGGCATCTGGGCTGCACTTTGAGTGTCACGCTTGTGGCTTTATTAGATTCACTGTTTTTTAAAAATTGTTGTTCGTTTCTTTTCATTCAAGGTTTAATCAGCTAGATCAGACAGCATCATTTTGTATTTAATGACAGAAACTTTGGTACATTAACCGTTAATGAACGAGCTCGCATCGTTGAAGCAAGAGCCTACGAAAGGCACCCATTACAAATGACAGTGCTGGCTCTGGAGGCCAGGGCTGGGGGGTGTCAGAGCAGCCAGTGGTTGTTCCAGTGATGCCTAGTTGTGGAGAGGGGGGTACACTGTGCACTCTTCCAGGTGTGAGGGTATGCAACTTTGGATCTTAAAATTATGTACACATACACACTTTATATATATGTATGTATGTATGAAAACATGAAATTAGTTTGTCAGAAATGTGTGTGTTTAGTATTTTAGCTTAGTGCAACTATTTCCACATTATTTATTAAATTGATCTAAGACACTTTCTTGTTGACACCTTGAACGTTAACGTTCAAGGGTGCAATGTATATTCCCTTAGATTGTTAAACCTTAATTACTATGATTTGTAGTAAAATAACTTTAAAATATATTTGAGCCCTTCTGTAGTGTAATAGGGCTATTACAGGGTGGGAAGGATTTTAATTTTCCAGTTGCTAATTGAACAAAATGGCCTCATTGTGTATTTTGATTTATAGGAGTTTGTGTCTGGGTTCCAGGAACATCTACTGCGGATGACTGTTTCAGTCTTGTAATGACTTTTTTTAAAAAACCTGAGTAACTTGGGGAGCCCGAGCATTTCAAATCTGTATAGACTCCTATAACTCATATTCCCTAACATATAGAACACAGATTTCATTTTAACTTTATGTATCAGTGTGTTGGAGAGGCAGACTTCTTTCCAGTGACAATATTGTAGACCTAAGGTTGCTATTCAGTAAAATGAATTAAAGAGCTAATTATTGAATGGCTTGGAATACGTAGTGACAAAAGACCAAATTCTTCATGTCTGTGAGTGTATCTTTCACATACTTGAGCATTTTAGACTTCCAGACCCTAAAACCAAGCTAGCAAATGACAGGAAGTAAATTGTCAGTAGTTGGTAAGGTGAATGCTAACCTTACTAAACTCCTATTCACGTGAAACCCTGTGGTTAATTGAAAAGAACTTGCTATCTCCAGAAGAGGGAGAAAGAGTAACAATCTCTTAACGGAATTTGGTCACAGAATAAGGGATTGCAGTTAAGTCTAAAGCAAGTCTTAGAGATCTTTAAGCATCATAAAATAGCAGCCTTAGCGGCCATCACGTGAAGAAGTTGACTTTCAGGAATATCAGCATTGACTTCTCTCCTTGCCCCATTGCTCGGCTAATCGTAACTTTTGCCATTCTTAAAACAAAAACAAAAAACAAAGCTTTCCAAATGAATGTGGAAAAGCTCCTACCCAGAAATTCTAGTAATATTTAGTTTTGACCTCTTACTGCTTCCATGTGGGGTTTCTTTTTAGCTTTTAACCATTGGAATTTTCTACCTGTTCCTCTCTGGAAACTATATTTGGAAATGCTGCCTTTCACGTCAACGCCATGATTATCCATACTTGTTGGGTTTGTTGTTGCTGTTCAAGAAGTGTCCCCATCTCACAACTTTAGGCACACACCTGGCAGATGACTGACATTCGCATTCAGCAGTACTGGGATGGGGGGCTCACCAACAGAGCTGGCGCCGCCCTCGCAGGCCCGTGGCGCGGTTGGTAAGCACAGTCATGAAAATTTCTATCTAGCCTCCGTTTTGAATGGTTTTAGGAAATTTTGTATATGGAGGATGGAAATACTTATATATTTATTGAAAATCCTTTTATCTTATTTGACATTAAAATTATTTGGTAAATAATGGTTCGCTATTTGGGGAGGGTTTTGGAGGGGAGGTAATGGCGCCCATCAATTAAAAGCCTATTGGTTCTGCAGAAAGGTACTGTCCACAACCGGTAGGATGCCTTTGTTTTGTACATGATCCAAATCTTTGTTTTACATTTCTTTTACCCAAAATATTTAGGCATCTGACATTTTTCAACCAAAATTTCAATTATATACTGTGATTTTTATTTGTTGCAATACATTAAAATTTCAGAGGTACTTTGGGGCTCAAAAGCTGGGATTTCTAAGTCAGTATGTGCATTTCACATGATAAAGCTGTTGATGGTGAGCAAAGTATTATATACTAACTAGATTTTTCCACATCTGTATAGTATATTATATGTATTTTGTGGTATTGAAATTATAGAAAGTTTAGAGTGTCAAACATGCGTTTAATGTGTATTTTTAAACGAATTTATGGCAATTAAAATATTTGGAGACAAGGGTATCACATTTCAATTTGTAAAGATCTTTTTAACTCTACTGTGTCATTAAGATGCTTTGTATAATGCCAAACCATAGCTGGAGAAACTAAGTTTAATAAATATCAAATAGATTTTCTGTATTAAAGTTTATAAACACTGTGCTCTTTACACTTCTTCAACTCTCACTTTGCCCTTTTTCGTGCAACTCCTGTTTTGTGTTGTAGGGTCCAGTAGTACTCTTCTCTAAAAGTCTGGTCCCACCAGCCCTGGTCTCATTTTCTGATACAGAAATTCTGAACTCGCCGGCCATGGGTCCTTGTGCATATATCAGAACTTGCCCTGCTCCAACAGAGATCTCAAATCCTTACTGGTGTTCGTGGTGGCCTGAGCTTTTATTGTTTTATTAAACTAGATTTTTTCCAGCTCTGCCTTACGTTGAGACGGTCATAGACAAACATGGGCACATCATTAGGTGGCACGGGCCAACCTCGTCCACCTTAGGGACTGCCAAGGCCAATGGCACAGCCATTGCTAAACTCACTCTGACCCCACTTGCCAGATTGAGACACTAACACATTGTTACTGGGCAATGCTGGTTTTTTCTGTAGTATACCAAGTGAATCCTTCCCCCCCAAAGCTTGATCCCAGACTGCTGAAATTTCAGTTTGAAACATTTAATAATATCCATAGAAAAATAAACTCTAAATTGACAAGTTTAGTTATGCTTATCCACATATCAACATTCTAAGAAGAAGTGGAGACTTATTTAAAGCGTATGTCTGTCTTTAAATATTAAAAACACAAGATTGCTTCACTTATGGGTCTCCAGGCAAGATGCGGTCGGTCAGCATTCCGTAGAACAGAGCATGCTGCAGGTGCTGCTGTCGCTGCTCCCCTCGAACGTGTGTCATTCCTGGGCCACGCTTAGGGAACAGCGTCTCTTTCTAGGGGAAGAGCAAAGGTGGTTTTTAATGGGGTCCAGGAGTGACCGGGGAGGGCCACCTCCGCTGCATTCCCCTCTCTGCTTGCTCTATCCAGTCTCAGGGAAAACCGGAGAAAGGTACCATTCTTTCGTGGTACCCGCGTAGGGCTGTTCTTGGCTCTTAACTCCTAAGGATTCTCCATGGAGCTCCGAGCCTTAGACCAGGCACTCCTCCATCCCAGCTTTACCCTGAGGTCTGTGAGTCTCCTGATCACCCCTGCCCAGCTTCCCAGGGCTCTGTGGCCCAGCCCTGCTCCAGGGCTTGTGGAATTACCTGCACAGCCTTGTGATGCACTCAGAGTCGTCCCGGCAAGAGGCTCCGATGGGCCTGAGGGAAACACCTCTCCAAAACGGGGTCATTCTCCGTATCCTCCTTTTTGCTGAGCTCTGTTCTGGTATCGGGTTGCCTTCTATCTGTAGGGCAAAGACAGATTCACCTTGGATGAGGAGGAGTGGACGCCATGCACACCTTGATGAATGATCATTCCCAGGATGCTGTAGACTCAGCAGAGGAACGTTGCTCAGCACCGAGTCGGGCTCTCGAGTTCCACTTACGGTCCACCGCCCCCAGCCCTGCACCCCACACCCCGCACACACGCCGTCCTCACCTGGCCCAGCAGCAGCAGGCAGATCATGAGCACCGCGCAGAGCTTGAGGTGCCACATCTTGACAGGGAGGATGTGGGAGCCTTAGAACGAGCGACAGTCCCCACTGCCTTTTATAAGCTGGCACCACCTCTTCGTGGTTGCCGGGTGAGATGGGGGCAAAGTTTATATTTGTCAGCAGGGTGGACTTAATAAGTTAATGTCTACCGGAGGACTGTGTCCAGCGCCTGCCTTGCAGGCACTTTGTGCCTACTGATAACTCATCTGGACTTTGAGTGACTGTGTTGCTGGCCTGGACCTTCCCAGCCACTTTACCATAAGTCAGCACTGCCCTCCTTCCCTCTGAAAGCCACGTGAAACCACTGAGAGAGGCCCGGCGACTGGCCACGTTTCTATTCCAAAATAGCTCAGTGAGATCACACTAATAAAAATAGAATTCTAATAAGGAAGTCTTCAGACATACCATTGACCTCTTTCAGCCTTGTGTGGGAACGAAGCGCTGATCTGTGCACAGGCAGCTGGTTAAGGCCCTTGTCTTCCTTCGTGGGAGGATGCTTCGGCAAACCGAGCCTACAGTGCCCCAGATCCTGCACTCGCAGAGGTGGACCGTCGCCCTAATGATCTGCACCCCTCTGTCACCCCAGTAGGATGAACACCAGCTGCGGAAAATTCAGAGTCTGCCCGGCTGCCCTCTCAGCTGCCCTCTCATAGGGCAAGGGCAGTTGGGACCATGTGGAACTTACCTGAACCCCAGGTGAATGAATGATCATAGGTAGGCTTTTGCTTCTTGTGTGAGTGAGAAGGTGGCAGGATCTCCTAAATTAGTGGGAGAGCTTAGGACTTCAGGAGTCCTAAATAGTGACAATATTATAAATAATAAACTGGGCTGTCTTCCCAGTAGTTGACTGGGACCTTATCAGAGCCTTTCCTTCCAGCAACCTCAGGGGAGCAAGCATCAGGCTGAGATGTCTTCAGAGCGGCAAACATCAGTTTAGGTGGGGATTACTGTGGATTTCTAGACCAAGGGAGGACATGTATCTACACCATGAGTACTTATAGGTACTCATTAAATGCCATAGGCATTTTAGTAAGTTTTGGGGGAAAGGCATGAATTTTGATTAAGGAGATTCATGGGACTTTAATCTTCCTATCACCTGGAAGGGTAATAAAGCCAAGACAGATGCCTCTCTGCCTGGTGTCTCACTGAACTTGGCTAATACCTCTTCCCAAGGCCCTTCTCATCATCGCAGGTTGGACATGGGTAAGAGCCTCTTGTTGCTTCACCGCAGGGAAAGTGGATGAGACGCAGCACAGCTGAAGGCAGAACAGGATGGTCACCAATCCGCCGCCGGGCAAACGGGGAGCTTCTTGCCAAGGGAAGGAGGATGGTATGACGGACCTCAGAGCTGGGGTCGTGCAGATGTGACTCCACAGAGCTGACTGTCCTGGTTCTAGTCCTCTCAGGACCATGGAGTCAGGCCTGGAGGGGGACACCACTGACTGCACTTTAGGAACATTGAGAAGAGACCTGCAATAGATACCAAACCCAACTAACCAACCTGGTTAGCTGCTCTGTCCTTCACCCCTGAGCGTGGATGCTGGATGATCCCGGGCAGGGGCCTAACTAGGAACTTTGCAGGGTGGGGGCGAGGCTGTGCAGTGACCTAGTGAACATTGGGTAAGAACACAAATGTGATTAGACAAGCAAAAGACTTAACGTGATGCCCTGGAGCCGGCTGGGTCTGTGGACTCAGTGCCAGCCTTCCCTCGACTGGCCTGGATGACATGGCAAATGGGATTTGGAAACTGCTCATCCACAAGATGGGTACTTCTCACCCTCCATTTCTGCTGTCTTGTACTCCAAGCAAAACCAAACTAGTCTTCTGTGTTAGTTTGTAAAGCCAGTGCCACAGTCAAGGAAAGAGCCGAACGCCCTAGGCCCCCAAACCATTCATCTCACCGGTGCTGCAACTCTGCAGAGCCCTTCGTGGGTCAGGCCTCCATCTTATACGCCGCCCCTTTCCCCAAAAGAAAAAACCATTAGTTATCGTCTGTGGAGGGACCCACTGTTAGGGAAAGCATTTCAGCATATGTCCACATGAACTTCGTAGTTATTTCATTTAAATTAAATAGGGAGCAGGAATCAAACCCACGGAAGCAAAGAATCATCCAGGCAGCACTTAGCTAAATTGGCAGCCGCTGTCCACAGCCACCCGACACTTGTTTTTTGAGATGGTCTTACTCTGTCGGCCGGGCTAGAGTGCCGTGGTGTCAGCCTAGCTCACTGCAACCTCAGCCTCCTGGGCTCAAGCGACCCTCCTGCCTCAGCCTCGTGAGTAGCTGGGATGACAGGCACACACACGCCACCACCCCCGGCTGATTTTTTTCTATTTTTAGTAGAGACAGGGCCTCGCTCTTGCTCAGGCTGGTGTGAGCAATCCTCCTGCCTCGGCCTCCCAGAATGCTAGGATGACAGGTGTGAGCCACTGCACCTGGCCATCCCATACTTCTTGATAGACTATGAAGGCCTATTCCTGAAATTAAAAAAACAAAAAGTGTTCTCTGCAATCAAGCATTTTGCTAAATGAATAAACACACAACTACATGCTCCTTCGTCCAGCAGAAAGACCTAAGCAGCCTTTCACAGTTCAGCCGTAGGAGAAAGAACGCTTGGCTGGGAGGCAGCAGCTTAGAGCAACTGACCACAGGCCAACCCTGCCCATCCTTGGGCTTTAGTCTCCTGTTTTGTCACTGACACAGGAGCAGATCTCAGGCCTGTCAGGCACTGACATTTGGGGGTTCAAATGATTAATTTACAAGAAGAAAATGAGACTGAAGCAGGTTTGATAGCTGAGAGCTTGGCAACTCCGGATACAGCTCCCAGGGATTTTCTGCTTCTGAGTTCAGTGCCTAGAATGAAACGGGAGAAAGAGGGCACAGATACACGGGCAGCTGTTGGAAACACACTCCAGGCGGAGAGATCATTAGGACTTGGCAGTAACTGGAAACTTTTTTGTTGTCCCTGAGCAGGAGGTGGCTAATAAAAAATGAAAGACTCTGAAATGGAGAAACTTTTCCTGGTAAAATTTCAACGAAGGGTCAAAGTGTATTTACTTTTTTGCTAGCTGGAACCAGCACAGACTTTGGGGCCTGCACTACGTGGGCCTCCGCCTTGGGGAACTGCGTTGGCAAACTGAAGAGAGAGCTCCTTTCACAGGCCCTGCAGCCCACGAATAAAAGTCCCTGTGTGGGCAGGAGCATCAGAGAAAGGGTTAAATGGAGCCCATGGTTGTGCCACAGCCAGGGCTGGAGGCTCCAGGTGGATGGGTTCTAGGCACTGAGACCCACAACAGCTGCCCTTCCTTAAAGGCTCCACTCAGGTTCTCCTCTATATTTCTGCAACTGGAATGGTCCCTAAAATGATCCCAGATCCCGTATCATGTACAGGAGCACTGAGCCAGAACTCACGTTTCACACTCGCCGCCCCGGCAGCCCTGCTGCACAGGTGAGATCCGTGTCCCCAAGCTTGAAGAAGGAAGCCCCTTGATGAGAGACAGGCTTAAAGCAGCCTTTAATTTTGGCCAAAGAAGCTCAGCACATCAAAGGGCTTGCAGCAGTCTTCTCAGGAGAGCACTCCTGGAGTGAAAAGGATTCAGACCAACAGGCTCGATGCCTGGTCTGGGCTGAGAAAGCGTGTTGGATTCTGTTGAGCTGGCGTCTCCAAAGGAGTCGAACCGGGGAGAAACATTCTAAGGGCAAAACACGACCAGGAAGATGAGAGCAGGCGGCTACCTGCCTAGGAAGCTTGGAGCAAAGATCAGAAAGACCCCGAGAAAGACCAGGGCCTGTCAAAGCAGTGGTCCTCCCCTGGCCTGCGAACCTTTTGAAGCTATGCATGGGTAAGGATGGGTCCACAGTTTTCATCAGATTCTCAAAGGAGTCTATGACCCAAGTATGTTACAAGACCTGGGAATAAATCTGCACAAAGAGCCAGACAGGAAAATTGGACTGTCTACAGGGGGAGGCGGGGAGTTTTCCTCAGACCACAGCCCTCCGTTAAGCCCGCACCACCTTGCTGGACACAGCACTCGTTCTGCCATCACAACCCAAGAACTCTGCGTTACCATTTCTAGTCTATGGGTGAGAAACTTGGGGCTCAAGAATGCAGGTTTCTTGCCTGGGTCACAGTGAGGATGTGACCGTTTAAGGGAGTGGGCCCAAGATTACCAGACTCAGCACCTCCCCGCCCCACCATCCAGCCTCAAAACTAATGCAATTTATCTTATGGATTTTTTTTGAAGTATTTACTTTGGGGTCTTAGAAGGCCGCAGCAACCATTAGAAGTAAAGATACAGCGTGAGCCAGACCAAAAGCTGCTGCTAACAGAAAGTAGCCTCAGAAGAGAGAAAGTTTCTAAAACTGGATCCCAGATTCCATCCCGTGTTGGCACAGGAGCACCGAGCTGTGACACTCGGCACATCCCACAAGCCCACTGCCTCCACATCCCCGCCACAGGCGAGATTCCCGCCCCGAGCTTAGAGAGGGGAGCTCTGTGAGGCACTAGAATAAAATTGCCAACCACATCATCTCAGTGAAGCGGTGAACTTTTCTACTAAAAAGATAATTCAAAGGCTCTAGAGCAGAAGTGAACTTTCTTGAAGGGCCAAAGGAAATATTTTAGGCTCTATGGACCACGTATGGTTAAAGACCATTGCTGGCTCCCTGGTATGAAACAGGAAACGGATCCCCTGTAGAGGCCACGGGGATCGCCTCGCCCCTTCTCCGGCTGGCTCGACCCCAGGCTGAGGCAGGTCAGGCAGCAGGGCACGGCGTGGAGGGCACACCGTAGTGCGGGACTGCGCCATCCACGGCTGTATGACTTTGGGCAGGTTACTTAACCTCTGTGCCCGCTTCCTCATCTGAAAAATGAGTACCGTGACACTTCAGAGGTTGCCGTGAGGTTTAAAAGAGTTCATTTGTATGGCTAAGAAGAGTACCTGACACACGGTAATTCCAACGTAGTTACTAGACTTTATTGTTATGGGAGCAGAGGGCCACCTGCAGATGGTGACCTGCAGCAGCTGCGTTTTGTAGATTACAGAGCCGAGGGCTAGGGAGGGGAGCGTCATGAACTTAAACAACAGCCGTCACACCAAGGATTCCGCTCACAAAAATGTAAAGTCACAACGGTGCTGCCCATGCAAGTGTATTGTGTCTTCAAGACACCACAATGCAGACTCCTCTCCCAGAGAAGGACCCTCCCGGTTTCAGGGGCGGGGAGCCACCATCCAGATGAGGCGCTCACTGGTCATTTTCGTAGGCAGCTGGATTCTTCCTCTTGGATTTCTCGAACTCCTCGGTCCCCCATGTGTAGACAAGATAAAACACCACAAATGCTTTAAAGATCAAAAGTGAGAGTAAGCAGTGAGTGTGTATGTAAGTAAAACACATTAAAAAAAGGTCTCCGTCCTCTTTTCTGACAACAGAGTCTGCCCTCCTACTGCTCTCTGGTTTTCAAGAAACCGCTTTGGAACCACGGGGTCGACAAAGGTCTCACTACACACTCACGGGGTCAAAAGGAAGGGTCCACCCAGGAAAACGTGTCACCAACTCTTCCCCATCTCTCCCCTGCTGCACATTAAGTTAAATAACCGAGATAAAATTCACATGACACAAACGTCACCGTTTTAAAGTGTCTATTCAGTGGATAAAGATGACCTCAGAGAAGACGCTGGAATCACCCAAGCGACCTGAGGCCAGTCATTGCAGTTCTGTGACTCAGTTTCCCCCTAACATGGGGAGGACGCTACGACTAGCACGGGGCCGTCAGGAGTATTCAACGAGAAAGGCGTGCAAGGGAGC
Organism: Indri indri; assembly: GCA_004363605.1. Classification (NCBI taxonomy): domain Eukaryota; kingdom Metazoa; phylum Chordata; class Mammalia; order Primates; family Indriidae; genus Indri; species Indri indri. The sequence continues at coordinate 18,905 of RJWJ010021472.1, forward strand.
CCCGCCGCCCCCCGCGCCAGGCCCGGGCACTCACGCGGCGCCACGCGCAGGGCGGACGCCCGAATGCGGCGCAGCACGTTGGGGACCCCCTTGGAGAAGTAGTGCGGGAAGGCGCGCTGCTCGAACGGGGACAAGCTGTAGGTGATCACATGGCGCATCCGCGTCAGGTTCCCAAACTCGCGGCCCATCGCGGCGGCGGCCCTGCGGGACCGAGGGGCAGAGACGCGTTTGGCTCGGTTCGGGGACGCGCGGGGTCCGCCGCGCCGGGTGCCCGCCCTGCCACCCACCGCCAGCACCGCACCGCCGACCCCGCTCCCGCACCGGGGTCACCTCGCCCTCCACAGTCGCGCGAGCGCCGGCCTCCGTCCGTCACTTCCGGCAAGATCGGAAGCCGCCCTTGGAGGTCGTGAGATCGCTTCCGGGGGATACCATTGTCCCGTCGTCTCCGGGGGAGACGCCTCGGCCGGTTCTGGAGAGAAGTGGCCGGTGTCCCGCGATGGGCGGTGGCCTGGAGGCCCCGCCTGGTCTGGGCGCGGCCCGGCGGGGACGGCGCGGGCTCTGGGAAGGGACCGGCCGCCAGGCGCCCAGGCTCCTCCTCAGCCCCTCGCCGTTCTGGGGAGCCCCGGGCGGGACAGACGGGCCGAGCTGACCGGGCGGAGCCTACGGCCCGCGAGTCCTCCCCGCGGAGCGCGCCCCCGAGCGCCGAGGCCGGCCGTCCCCCGGCACAGAACGCGAGGCTTTCTCGGGTCTTGACCGGTAGCCGGAAGGCGGCTCGGCTGTTTTCAGGCCATCGACGACTCCAGCTCCAAAATCAGGGACACAGACCTAAGGCTTCTCTTGGTAACCTCCGTTAGAATCCATGGTGGGCTGTGAGCGGTCCCAAGATAGGGTACAAAAGTTTCCTCAAATTCAGCCACAAAAGCCGTCAAATAATCGTCAAGCAATTGATTAATACTGAGAGTGATCGTAGGAGGGAAGACGAGGCCACCTCAGTAGCAGCCAGCTTCCCGCCCCCGTGGTTGTCCCGGGCCCGGGGCGAGTCTCACTGCGCCCCGATTCTTTCCCGCCGAGGGGCGTCACGTGCGAGGCGTCGTTGTTTTCCCTAAGGTGCAGTTCTGCGCCGAGACGCTGTCCTGCTGCCGCTGGCTTTTCAGTGCTCCATGCCGTGTCTACACGGTTTACCGGCATTGCGGCCATGGGTAATCTAGGACTCGCTCTCATCCTGCGGTCTGTGCGTTTGCTAATGCTGCTTACTAGCCACAGACCAGGGAGATCGGACAGGCGGTGAACTCAAATATTTTGCAAACATACCTCAGTTTTATCAATCTAGGTGCTGCATAAACCGGTTTCGTGTCGTGTACTACTATGGGTGTCGCTTGACTTTCTTCCAGCTAGTAGTCTCCTTCGGGGCGGCCCTCATTTCAATGATATCCCTCATTTCAGTTTTTCCTGGTGTACCTTTGCCTCATTTTTCTAAAATATAGGTTGGTACGAGCGCAGTGGTGTTTACAACTAATTGATCACAGCCGGTTACAGATTCCTTTGTTCCTTCTCCACACCCACTGCTTCACTTGACCAGCCTTAAAATAAATAAATATATGTATATATATATATATACATATATATAAATGTAATATCTAGCCTGGCCTCCGCAACAAGGCAAGAACATAAATACTTGTAACAGGTAAGAAGAAAATACCATAGCGTGTTCTACCACCATTTGGGTGATTAATAAAAAATAAAGCATTTGGCCGGGCGCGGTGGCTCACGCCTGTAATCCTAGCACTCTGGGAGGCCGAGGCGGGCGGATTGTTTGAGCTCAGGAGTTCGAGACCAGCCTGAGCAAGAGCGAGACCCCGTCTCTACCAAAAATAGAAAGAAATTAATCAGACAACTAAAAATATATGGAAAAAATTAGCCGGGCATGGTGGCGCATGCCTGTAGTCCCAGCTACTCGGGAGGCTGAGGCAGAAGGATCGCTTGAGCCCAGGAGTTTGAGGTTGCTGTGAGCTACGCTGACGCCACGGCACTCACTCTACCACGGGCAAAAGAGTGAGACTCTGTCTCAAAAAAAAAAAAAAAAATCATTTATTTTATAGCAGCAGCAAACATCTCAAAACCTTTCAACCAAGATATATCTAGATAAGTATACAGACCAAAGTAAGGAAATCATGATATTATATTTTTGGCCAAGGTTAAAGGCGATGTCCTTTTTCAAGCAGATTGCAAATGCACATGCATTATTCCAAGTACATAGTCTATATTAAGCCACCTGGGAGGACTTAGCAACCTAACAGTTCTCTGCTCTCTGGAATTTCTATGCAATTGCGACTTTCTCTCACCCTTCAAGTCAACATGGAGAAGTAATTATTCTAAGCACCTGGAACTGGGCGAGGTGGTGAGGATGAATCAAGAGGAAGAGTCAATCTAATACCAGAAATGGCGTACCAACATCTGAGTATCATCGTGAATAATTAGTTAGCTTTTCCACATGTCTTAGAAGTTTCAGCAAGCACCTAAGAAACGTTTTAGGGATCCTAATTTCTCTCAAAAAAAAAAAATAAGAGGTTTTATTTTAAGATCATTCCTTAATTTCTCTTAGACGTTCAGCTACATTGCTAGTCTATTAGTATGATAATTTAACAGGTTTTAAGTAAATGCCTGGGGTGGGGAAGAGGTAGAGGAAAGCTACGTAATCAAATGAATCTGTGTCTACTGAGGGCAAATTGGCTAAATAGGGTGTTGCCAGCTGTTTGGTGTAGAGCCGATAAAAATTACCTTCAGCTAGGCATCCTTGAGGCCTGATTACAGAAGTAACGCTAGTCCACCCACGCACCTAAAATTTATTTAAGAGAGCAAGCCAGGGTCTTCCTGGCCTTTAGGAAGAAGACTGGCATGGGGAAATGTGTTCCTCCCTAGTTCTTACAAGCCATGGCACTTTCCAGCAAATTCCTCCTTTGGTTTTGCTGTTTTGCCTGGCTGTGCGTTGCTAGCAGCCTTGGTTCTCAGGCTTCTAGGGGAGAAGCTCAGATTGCAGCGAGTGCTGAGTTGGAATCTGAGGCTGAGCCTTGGTCCTCGCTGCAGCCTGTAGATGGGAGAGACCCATCTGGCCTCCTTCCCCCGCTTTTCAAAGTCCTGTCTGATGGGCCAGGTGGGGCACCTAGGCTGCAGCCGGACTCCAGAGCCTTGCACTACATGAAGAAGCTCTATAAGGCATACGCTACTAAGGAAGGGATTCCTAAATCCAATAGAAGTCACCTCTACAATACTGTTCGGCTCTTCAGCCCCTGTGCCCAGCACAAGCAGGCTCCTGGAGACCAGGTGGCAGGTGTGTAAGAGTGGTTAACTGAGTGGAGGGCAAATGGTGGAAGATGCTGCGTTTCAGTTACAGAAAGGAGCTGGGCCTCGCTCCTTGAACTGCATTTTATTTTGCTTGGTACTCAGTATCCAATTGAAACCAGTCTGGTACTCAATCTTACTGTTTCTTCCTAATGCCAGCGTTGGTTAAGGGGGGCTGATGTGATAGAATTTTAAAGCTATGAGAGACTTAATGGCCTGGGAAGGCCTAGGCTGGAGGTTAATATCTCTTTCTGTTCCACCAAGCTGTTGGCCCAGAAATGTGCGTAAAATATCTCTTATAGCTGTTGGTGTGCTTTGTTAATCAGCATATTTTTTCCTTGTTTGTAGCTTTCTGTGAGAGGAAAGCTTAAGTCCCCATCTGGAACAGAGGGTCCTTACAAGAGCAAAGTGTTAGCGCTTTGACTCAGCAGCTTGGTGTCTTGTATGTGTGAGAGAGGATCCTGCTTTAAAAAATCCTACACTCGCTAGCTTATGACTTAAAAAAAAAAAAAATCATTATAACGCAACAGGGCTGTTGTGGCTGTTTAAAACCCTTCCTCCTTCCTTAATATCCTGTTTTACTATGGTGGGTTTAGAGCATCTGTTTTCAATCTCAAATGTTCTAAATTAACTTGGACAATTAAGTTTTTTTAATTGACTTCATTCACCAGGGCTTAGGATGTCATCTTAACAAGACTGATAAATGTTTTTTATGGTTTTCCCTCTAGGGTCTCTCGAAGAGAAAAATACTTTCCTTATTAGTTTCCTTTGTTTGGAGCAAATTATTAAGAATGAAACTTCAGGCTGGGTGCAGTGGCTCATGCCTGTAATCCAAGCACTCTGGGAGACTGAGGGGCGGGGCGGGGGGGTGGGGGGCGTTGGCCTGAGCTCAGGAGTTCGAGACCAGCCTGAGCAAGAGCAAGACCCTGTCTCTACTAAAAATAGAAAAGTTAGCCAGGTGTGGTGGGCACCTATAGTCCAGCTACTAGGGAGGCTGAGGCAGGAGGATCGCTTCAGCCCAGGAGTTTGAGGTTGCTGTGAGCTACGATGATGCCACTGCACTCTAGCCAGGGTGACAGAGCGAAACTCTATCTCAAGAAAGAAAGAAACTTTAGAATATAATGATTCCCTGTTGCTTTAATTCACCACCAAATCTGACTTTCTGGAGATAAAACGTCCAGTGTGGTGCTGGGAATTAGTTATGTTCTTTTCATATGAACCCCCCTCCTCCTCTTGGGGACTGAGGAGGCAGGGGTGGGTGGAGAGAAGGGAGAAATGTTATGAAGTGCTAATTCCTTGACTTCCTGTAATGTTTCATTCATATTCAAGCACGACTGGTGGATTGTTTTTCTTCTCAGGAATCCTTCCGTCAGCGGACTTGCTGTTTACCCTGGATCGTGTTACTGCTGTCGAACACTTACTCAAGTCAGTCTTGCTGTACACTATCAACAACTCGGTTTTTTTTTCCTCTGCTGTGAAATGTGCGTGCAACCTGCTGATAAAGGAGCCAAAGTCTTCTGGCGAGAATCTCCCTGGAGCTCCACACTCCTTTACTTTTAACTCGCAGTTTGAATTCGGCAAGAAACACAAATGGATCGAGGTTGATGTGACCCCCCTCCTTCAGCCTCTAGTGGGCTCCAACAAGAAGATTCACATGTCTGTAAATTTTACGTGCACGAGAGAGCAGCAGCAGCAGCCCTCAGCCCGGGACGGCCCGTTTCACATGACTCTGCTGGTGCCGCCCTCGCTGATCTTGTATCTGAATGACACGAGCGCTCAGGCCCATCACCGCTGGCACCCCCTTCACAGCGCACGGAGGCCCGCGCAGGGCCCCGACCAGAAGAGCGACCTGGCTGCCTACCCCGTGGGGGAAGAGACTGCTGAGGATGCGAGGCTTTCCCGTCGCCGGAGAGGTCAGGAAACTGTCATCTCTGAATTGAAGAAGCCCCTGGTTCCAGCTTCCCTCAATCTGAGTGAATACTTCAAGCAGTTCCTTTTTCCCCAAAACGAGTGTGAGCTCCATGACTTCAGACTGAGCTTCAGCCAGCTCAAGTGGGACAACTGGATCGTGGCCCCGCGCAGATACAACCCCCGGTACTGTAAGGGGGACTGTCCGAGGGCAGCCGGGCACCGGTACGGCTCTGCGGCCCACACCTTGGTGCAGAACATCATCCACGAGACGCTCGACCCCTCGGTGCCGAGACCCTCGTGTGTGCCTGCCGATTACAGCCCCCTGAGCGTCCTGACCGTGGAGCCCGATGGCTCAATCGCTTATAAAGAGTATGAAGATATGATAGCTACCAGGTGCACCTGTCGTTAACAAACAGTGCTCCAAACGGAAACCTGGAGCCTGTTTGACGAAGTCAATGTCATGCCTGTCTGTGCCTTCAGGGCAAAGCTCCAGGTGTCAGATCTCTCGGTGAAATGCGTGGGCCTGTGCAGATCAGTATGTTCTGTGACGTCTGTCGGTGTGAAGGGAAAACGTGAGTTGTTGCTGCTGAACCTTTATTTCCATTACTTGGGACAGCTTTGAATTTTTTTCCCTGGCGTTTTTTTCAGAGGAGTCTTATTCTTGATGGAAAAAAATTCTTAGCCTAAATCTTAGAATTCTAGCTATAAATAGACAATTCAGAGCACTATAGTCTTATTTAAGGGAAGAATAAATTCTTATCAATGGCATAAGTTTTGTGTGCGTGTTTTATTAAAGATTGCTTGGAATGATTATTTGGGGGAGGGAAGTGTGTACAAGCTGGCCTGAGCTCAGCTTCTGAATTTCGATAGTAAATTCTTTGATTAGAGTAAAGGGAGGCAACTTCTCTAAATCCTGGCGAAGCAAGATTTACTGGGACTACAGTGCACGCAGCACAACTCATTGCTGCCGTTTGCATGATTGATACACAATATACTAATTCTGCTTATTAACCGGCATGTATAAAACAATTCACACAGAACAGTGTAACACTCATCTCATTCGTTTAAAGGAAATTGCCTTGCAGATTTTTCTAAGAAAAGCTATTTTCAAGACTATTTAAATGTATTTTTTCCTTTATGTATTTAAAACCTCTGACCTTATGGAAGGAAGCCAGGGAGGTATTGTTTCGATTTAGGTTTTTTGGGTTTGTGTTTTGCTGACTTCCCTCCTCTCCCTCTATTCTACCCCCACAGGCGGTTTTCTGGGTGATCTCTGGCTGCTTCTGCTAAGCTGGCGGCAGTGACTGGGCTGTCACTGGGCCTTGTATGGCTAGTAGGGCTTGTATGTGGGTTTTCAATGTATCTATTTATTCTGAGTGACCCCTGGGGCACAGAGATGGGGCTTATGGGATGTCGTGTTTCAGAGTTTCTGACACCCTAATCTACAAACCAAAAGTAATTCCTAGATGCAAGAAGTAAATTGGTCTTTTCTTGGTGCTATTTTTAACTTTATTAAATATTCACATGCTGTACAGTTTAAAGTGTACAATTCAAGGGTTTGTAGCATATTCATAAACGGGACACTACCGTCAATTTTAGAACATTTTCATCCCCTCGAAAAGAAACCCTGTACCCTTTAGCCATCATCCACCTGTTCCCTGCCCCGCTCAGCCCTAAGCAACCACTAACTTGTCTCTGTAGATTTCCTTATTCTGGACTTCCCTTCAATGGAATCACACACTGTGTGCACTTTTGCAAATGGCTCCTTTCACTCAGCATGTTTTCAAGGTTCATCTATGTCATAGCACGTATCAGTGCTTCTTTCCGATGGCTGTGTTCTGTTGTGTAGCTATGCCAAATTTTGTTTATCAGTTTCTTGTTGGATGTTTGGGTTGTATCCATTTTTTGGCTATTGTGAATAATGCCGATAAAATTTGCATACAAGTTCGTGTTTCATTTCTCTTGGGTATATACCTAGAAGTGAAACTGCTGGGTCATACAGTACTACATTTAGTCATTTGATAAACTGCTGGACTGTTTTCCAAAACAGCTGTGCCATTTTTACATTCCCACCAGCAGTGCATATGGGTTCTGATTTCTCTGCATTCTCTTCAACACTTATCTGACTTTTTGAAAATTTTTTTTCACCTCAATTTCTATGGGTACATATTAGTTATACTGATTTATGGGGTACATGTGATTTTTTTTTTTAAGAGACAGGGTCTCACTCTGTCACCTAGACTGGAGTGCAATGATGTGACCATAGCTCACTGCAGCCTTGAACTCCTGGGCTTAAGTGATCCTCCTGCCTCAGCCTCCCAGGTAGGTGGGACTACAGGTGCATGCCCCACCCCTGTGGGTTGCCTTTTGACTTACAATTTTTATTTTTTACAGGTGGGGTCTCACTATTTTACCAGGCTGGTCTCAAACCCCTGGCCTCAAGTGATCTTCCCACCTCAGCCTCCTGAATTGCTGGGATTACAGGCGCAGCCACTTTGCCTGGCTCTGCATGTGATATTTTAATACAAGCAAACAATGGGTGGTGATTTTTCTTTATTCAGCCACCCAGGTGGGTGTGAAATGGTATCTCATTGTGGTTTTGATTTTCATTTCCCTGATGATTAGTATTGAGCATCTTTTCATGTGCTTATTAGCCATTTCTGTGTCTTTGAAAAAATGTCTATTAATCTCCTTTGCCCAATTTCTAATTGTGCTATTTGTGTTTCATTGTAAGACTTCTTTATGTATTCTAGATGCAAGTTTCTTATCAGATGCAATTTTCAAATTTTTCTCCCATACTGTGGGTTGTCTTTTCACTTTTTATTTTATTATGAAATATACATAACATAAAAATTCATTTTAACCACTTTTAAGTGTACAGGTCAGTGGCGTTACGTACATTTACATTGTTATTCAAGCGGCACCACTATCTCTAGAACTTTTTCATCATCCCAATCTGAAACTCTACCCATTAAAAAATAATTCCCCATTTCCTCTTTCCCCCGCCTCTAAGTTATATCTCTATGAATTGGATTCTTATAGGTACCTCCTATAACTGGAATCATTCAATATTTGTCTTTTTGTGTCTTGGCTTATTTCACTTAGCATAATGTGTTCAAGGCTCATTCATGCTGTAGTATGTATCAGAATTTCATTCCTTTTTAAGGCTGAATAATGTTCCCTTATATGTATGCCACATTTGGTTCATTCGTTCATTGATAGACACTTGAGTTGTTTCTACCTCTTACCCATTGTGAATAATGCTGCTCTGAACGTTAGTGTACAAATGTTAGAATCTCCATTTTCAGGTCTTTTGGATCTATTCCTGGAAATGATACTGCTGGATCATATGGTAATTCTTTAATTTTTTGAGGAATTTCCGTACTGTTTTATACAGTGGTTGCACCATTTACATTCCTCCCAGCGATGCACAAGGATTTCAATTTTTCTACCTTTCCAACAAGTAGCCAGCACTTGTTTTCTGTTTGCTTTAAAAAACAATAATAGCCATTCAAATGGGTATAAAGTGGTATCTCATTGTAGTTTTGATTTGCATTTCCCTTATGGCTAATGATGATGATTCTTTTATGTCCTTACTTTATCATTCTTGGAGAAATGTTTATTCAGATCCTTAGCCCATTTTTAATTGGGTTTTAGTTCTTCAAACTTTTTTTTTTTTTTTTTTTTTT
>RJWJ010021473.1:0-27861 GCA_004363605.1 Indri indri
TTAAATCATATCTAAATATAGCATTTATTATCTAGTTTCTTTAGACAGATATTTTATAGAGACTCAACCTTTGCAGGTTTGAACCAGATAATGTATAGTAATAAAAACAGCTAACGTAATTCATGAAAAAATTGTATCTCTGAGGGTTAATGCCACCTATATTCAATGGTAGCTGTTTTCCATCGGTTGTATGTCCTCCGAGCTAAATCTGAGACCTCCTTTCATAGGTTAATAATATTCAAATATAAGAATATATTAAATTAATGAGACAATTTACTGTTTATACATTATTCATATTACATGGAAAGTTTTGAGACGTGTTTGGAATGTAGGATTTTTTAAAGCAAAATTAGGGCATGTAATGGAATTTGCTGATTATATAGATAAAATCTACAAAATCAGAGAAGATGAATGCTTTTCAGCTGAATCTGTTAGAATGAGGTCAGCTGAGGCTAAGGCTAAAACCCCAAATAGCAATGGCTTAAGTAAAACAAATTCTTCCTTATGGTTAAACCAGGATATGAGAAATTAACAGTCTCTGCTACATGGAGTTGGTAAGAATCAAAGGTAACAGTTTAGCCTTTTAAAAATTTCCTACAAATGAATTGACTCTAATTATAAAACAATTTAGTTTTGAATTGAACACTTATTTTGCTTGAAATTAGTATGTGCTGATGTTATAGCAAAGCAAGGAATTGTCTGAGAAATAATCTTCAACATTTTTCATAGGTATGCCTATTGGTATACCAAACTTGAGCATTTAATTCAATATGATTTTCATAAATTATATAAACGTATTAATGAACCGAGACAATAATTACTATAAAACATGCAAAGACATGTGTGAAATCATGAGAAATAAAACTATTCTTTTATTTGCATATCCCAAATGATTGTGTAATGTACCCTCTAGGGTACAGGTTCTCTGCTTTGGAGACCACTGGTACTTCTTAACATTAATATGCATATGATTACCTGGGGATCTTTTTAAAGTTTGAATTCTTATTCAGTAGGTCTGGACTAGGGGAATGCTGCATTTCTACAAAGCCACCAGGTGATGCTGATGCTCTGGGAGCCAGGATCACTCTTTGAGCAAGTAGCTAGAAGACCTTCTCCTGAGGACTTACATTGACTTCTATCTTTTGTTTCTTGAAATTCTCATATACTTTCTTATAAGCAGCCATGCAATGCTGCTTTTTTCTTTGTGCCACTTTTGGAAGACACTGTATGAGTTTAGAACTTCATTCATTTATAGTTGCGATAAGGGCATACTTATTCTACTGAGTGGCAAGTAATTCAGAAGCTATTCATACAAGTTTTGTGATATTAAGCAGGTTTCTTAATTCTTATATAACTCGACTGTTTTTGGTTTTTGTTTATTTTTAATTACAAGGAGTTGATGTTATTCCTATATGTGCACTCACATCTAGGGGATGGACACGCTTAAAGCTCTGATGGAGTGGGGGTGGGGAGGGCAAGGGCAGTATACGTAGCCTAAACATTTGTACCCCCATAATATGCTGAAATAAAAAAAAATAAGTTGATGATATTTGCAAAGGGTAGTCTAAATAACATTGTCTTCCTTTTTTTCCCCCTTTTTTCTTTTTAATTAGTATGGGTATGTACTATTTGCATATATTTATGTGGTACTTGTGATATTTTGATACAGGCATGCAACATGTAATAATAAAAGCAAGGTAATTGGGGTATCCATCATATCAGAATTTATCATTTCTTTGTGTTAGGAACATTCCAAGTCCACCTTTTGGTTATTTTAAAGTATATCACAACTTATTGTTGACTATAGTCAAGTTTTTATTTATGCTGGAGATTGCTATCCAGTGTAGGACAAAAGAGGTTTATTAACTATTGACAAGTGAATTTTATTGAATTATTTGCATGGTTCTCTGTTATTTAATACACTTACTTATAATTCTTTTTCTCTATAAGGCTTCATAAGCAACACCAATGCTAGAGAGCACCATAGTGGCCACGTCATGTAGTCCTCAGATAACGTTCTTGTTGCATCATCCCAGATAGTGTGATTCTTAATTTAGTTACCTGATTTACCATGTTAATTTAGGGTATTGAATATTTAGTTTTCCATTTTTCTCTTATTTTTCACATTTTTCTCTATTAAAATCTTTCTGAATTCAGTGATTATTATTTCAGTACTTAAATATTTATGCATCAGCTTTGCAGAGCTACCTCAGGAATTGTCTCCAACCAAACCTTCCTGTTAAATCATTTCTGCTAATTGAAATATTGCTTTCTTTAGTCTATGTTTATTATTATTAAATTCTTACTTTTTAAGTGTGCAAAAAGTATTGTTTTTATTTAAAAAGCTTATTCTTCATAGTTTCTTTACTCCACTTTGTATAATTGCTACCTTTGCCCATCATCGTCTTTTGGGCTGGGTATTATTAAATAACACATAAATACAAAATTTATGACATTTTTAAAAATTACTTTAGGCATAATACATGCTTTTGAAAGCAAAGGGACACGTTTAGATTCATAAAGCTTAATTTTAAAGATTGTCAGAATTCTGGTTAATAATGAAAACGTAGTTTCTGCAAATTGTTGCTATCTAGTTGAGAGCAAAGTTTTTGTTAATAGTGACAGTAAAGATTATAAAGAGATTATTAACAAAATACTGATTAGTAATTCTGTGTGTCCATTTCAATCATAAAATCTAATAAAAATTATGTTCATGGAATTATGCTTTGAATAATTTACTTGAAACTTCTATATGAATTCATTATTAAATACTTTACCTTGTATTGCATTGGTTTTGGTTATAACCATATATATGAAGAAAAGGTTAAGAATTATTTCACTAACTTCTCATAGAAATATTCAAATTCATTCTATTTAACCCCCAGTATTTTGTACAAGTATGATCCCTTTCCATGTAGCTATGGCTACATAAACTACCAATAGGCACTATAGAGTGATCCAACATTAGAGTGTGTAGACATGATTGTCTCTGGGTAAGGGTGTGACAAATACTATTAACAACTGCCTCAGTTGGTGAAAGCTGATTTCTGCCAAGGGTGTAGATCAGTTTACATAAGTGGCTTATGTTCCTGTTGAAGAAAAGGGACAGAGATAATCCAGATCTGAAGTAAAGAGAATCTGTTGGGACAAACTAAAAATATTCCACCCAAGACCCAATAGCCAGAAAAAACAGTGAAAACCCAGGCATAAGATACCCTCGGAGATAAGGTGGATTTAGCTGGTGGGACTAGCTGATGTGAAATGCCTAAAATCCTGGGGGGGGGGTGGCTAGTGGGAGGATTTGCCTTGTGACCTCATAATTCTATTGTGTGTATATATGCATATATAAAACTATTTTTCTTTTTCATTAGTATATCAAACTACATATGATCAACAGCTTTTTCTTTTCTCACTTAATATGCTCACACATCAGTACACACAGAACTACCTCCTTCTTTAGGTGTTGCATAGCATTCCATCGTGTATTTGCAGGATAGTTGAATTTTTATCATATTGTCTTGGTCAGCTTGGGCTACTATAAAAAAAAAAAAAACATAGATCATGTGGCTTAAACAAGAGAGACTTATTTCTCACAGTTCTGGAGACAGGAAATCCCAAAATAGGGTGTCAGCATGGTCAGGTCTCGTGAAGGCCCTCTTCCTAGTTTGCAGATGGCCATCTTCTAGACATGTCCTCACATGGCAGAGAGCGAGCAAGCTCTGGTCTCTTCCTCGTCTTTAAAGATTTAAAGTGACTAATTCCATGATGAGGGCCTGACTTCATCTAACCCTAATTACCTCCCAAAATTCCCATCTCTAAATAACATTACTGTTTAGAAAAACTCAAACTGTGTTTTTCCTCTGCTGTCATGCCACAACCACCATTAACACAGAAGACTTCTGTGACCAAATGTGAGGGGTTTTCCCCACGCACCAAGCAGTGTACACCGGCTGTCCTCTATTCAATTCTGACACTATCTACTGGGAGATGGCATCAGATCCCACAGAGTGAGGGCTTAGTCCCCCAAACTGTCCCCCCCCCCACCCCCACACAGACACTAGTCATAAGTTAGAGCCTCTGGAACTTGTAATTGACAGGCTTCGAGTTTGGATTCCCAAAATCCCCTCTTTGGGTTCAATTAATTTGCTGGAGCACTTCACAGAACTCAGGGAAACATTTACTTACATTTACCAGTTTATTATAAAGAGTATTAGAAAGGATACAGATGAAGTGATGAAGAGGGTAAGGTGTGGGGTAAGCGGGACAAATCTTCCATGTCCTCCTCGAGTGCATCACCCTCTAGGAACTTCTGTGTTTAGCTCCCTGGAAGCTCTCTAAACCCTGTCCTTCTGGGTTTTTATGGAGGCTTCATTACATAGGTATGATTGACAACCATGTAAAAGTATGATTGGACAAAAAAAAAGATATGATCTAAGCCCAGTAAGCCCTGTCTGTTCAGATTCTTCCTGGTGTCTCTGTGCAGCATTTCTTCCTTCAGAGTATGAGGCAGGACCCTCTGTGGAAGGAAGGTGTTAGGACCCACAGTCATATTAGAGTCTTACCTTTTACAGGTGAAAAGAGGGAAGAAGTAGGTCAAAGGGAGAGATTCTATTTATCCATAACCAGGGCTAGGGGAGTTACAAGCCTTTGGTTCAAACTGGCAGTGCCTTTGCTGGTTTAATGCCATCTCTATTCCTGGCTTCTATTGAAATGGCTGATTAAGTACATGACTCACACCATGATCCCTTTTTGTTAACCTTAAATAATGAGATTCAGGACATATGATTGACTATAGAGTTTATTTGAGGGTAAATCTTGAGGATAGCCACCCAGAAAACACAGACTCCAAAAGAATGGGTCAACTTTCCAAAGAAGAGAAGTTAAAGTATTGCTTGGGTAATACAGGCAGAGACAAAAGCTTAATAGGATTGCAACATTTTCCACATAAGGTCAGTAAATACTTTATAACCACCATTGGAAACTGGAGGAAAGCCAATCCTTGTTTTAGAGTGGCAGAGAACTTGGCTGGACTATGTTCTAGTGTTCCGTGGAAGACAGAATTGTGAATAATGAAACTGGATATTTAGCTCATGGAATTTCAAAGCAAAGTGTTAAAGGACTGGCTTGCTTTATCCTGAATGTTTATAGTAAAATTCATAAAAATGACCCAAGTGCCCATCAATTCATGAGTGGATTACTAAAATTTGGTGTATGTATACAATGGAATATTACTCAATCATAAGCAATGACAATGATCTAGAATCTCTTATACTTTCCTGGATTAAACTTCGGCCTATTATCGAAAGTGAGGCACCACAAGATCAGAAGAATGGGCTCCACTTGTACTCGCCATCAAATTGGTACTAACTGATCAACACTAGGGTGATCCCGTGGCAGTAATACTCTCCAGGGATTAGGGGGATGAGGGGGTAAACCCTCAACTAAAGGAAATGGGGAGCATTGTAGGGGGTAAGGGCATGCCTTTAACCCTCGCTTGGGTGAGGCAAAGACATAAAGTGTAACCAAAATGTGTGTACCCTCATAATACCCTGAAATAAAAATAAATAAATAAATAAATAAAATTAAAAAGATAAGTTAATTAAAGAAAGAAGTGTTAAGCAAAAAATAGCAAGAACTGTACTGTTTAGAAAATTCTCGGTCTGTCCTTATGATCAAAAAATTAGAAAGCTTATTCTAAAAAGAAGATAAAGGGTATAGCTGAACCACTATTTGATAAAGTGTGAAATTAAATAATTCACATCTAAAGCTGTTGGAAGTTTAAATTATTTTGAAACTTGAGAAGAGTGGGACTACGTGGCCTGAATCACATACTATGCAGCTATGAATTCTGCTTTCCCAATTATAGATTAAATGTCTTCCTCATTCTTGTCCTGTAAATGATTAAGTAAGGCTGAATGGCACCAGTTTCCAGTCACATGTTCCTCATTTCCATCTGAAACCTCTCCAGTATCACCTTTGAAGTACACATTTCTAGCATATACCTCAGAACCTTTACAACCTCCACCCATTATTTAAATTCCAAAGCTGCATTCATAGATTTAGGTATTTGTTAAAAAGGGTCCAACCCTCAGACCTCATCTAACCCCAATTACCTCTCAAAGGCCTCACTTCCAAATATCATGACATTGGTGGTTAAGACTTCAACATACCAATTTTGGGTGAACAAATTTAGGTCTTATCATTCATATTGTTATAGAGTTGTATTTTCTTATCGCTTTAGTCTCTTATGCATCTGTGATAATGTCTTCTTTATTCCTAATCTAGGTTATTTATGCTAGTCCAACGTCCAATTTTTTAATTATACAATTCAAATCAAATCATTTTAGTGATCCGTTTAAAGAAAAAGCTTTGGGATATATTCATACCATCTACATTTGTTTGTTTTATCTTTCATTATTTTCAACTGCTTAAATTTTCTTATTTTTTTATTTATTTTTAATTGACAAATAACATGTATATTTATGAGGTACAATGTGATGTTTTGATATATGTATACATTGCAGAAAGATTCAGTCAAGATAATTTACATATCCATCACGTCACCAACTTAACATATTTTAGTGTGTGTTGAGTACTTTAAAAATCTATTGTTTTAGCAATTTTGATATATATAATAAAAAATTAATGATCTCTCCCTAGTAGCTTCTGTTCATTTTGTTTTACAATTTGATGACTATTAAATTTTTATTTTTATATCCAAAATTGTGTATTTTTCTTTTAAATAATGCAAGGTTTCATACTAATCAATTAAGTCAAGTGAATTAATTTTATTTGTCAATTCTTCAGGTTTTTTTTACCATATTTCTCCAGAATTACATACAGAAATGTATGTTTAAATTTCACACTATACAGTCATGTGCTTCATGATGATGTTTCTGTCAATGACCAACCACACATATGATTATAATGGAGCTGAAAAATTCCTATGGCTGAGTGATCTTGTAATCATCATAACATTCTAGCTCAATGCGTTACTCACACCTTTGTGATGATGGTGGTGTAAACAAACCTACTATGCTGCCAGTTCAATAAAAGTATAGCACAGACAATTATGTAGGTGCTATATTATGTGTACATAACATTTGATAATGATAATAAACCACTCTGTTACTGGTTTATATATTACTCTTATATACTTTTTATCAATATTCTATAATTTACTGTTCCTACTTATTAAAGTAAGTTAACTATAAAACAACCTCTGGCAGGTCCTTCAGGTGAAGGCATGTTATCACAGGAGATGACAGCTCCATGTGTGTTATTGACCCCAAGGACCTTCCAGTGGGACAAGATCTGAAAGTAGAAGACAGTGATATTGATGATCCTGACCCTGTCTGTGTAGGCCTAGGATAATGTGTGTGCTTGTGTCTTAGCTTTTAACAAAAAAGGTTAAAAAAAAAGTAAAGATAGAAAAATGTGTATAGAATAACAATACAAAGAAAGAAAATATTTTTGTACAGCTGTGCAATGTGCATGTGTTTTAAGGTAAGTTTTCTTACCAAAGAGTCAAAAAGTTTCAAAAATAGTCTATAAATTATAAAGTTACAGAAAGCTAAGATTAATTTATTATAGAAGATACATTTTTTTATAAATTTAGTATAGCCTAAGTGTACAGTGTTTATAAAGTCTGCAATAAGGAATAGTAACATCCTAGGCCTTCACATTTATGTACCACTCACTCACTGACTCACTCAAAGCAACCTCCAGTCCTTCAACTCCATTCATGGTATGTTTCCTATATGGATGTGCCATTACGGATGTGTCATAAATATGATCTTTTATACCATGGTTTTACTGTGCCCTTTCTATGTTTAGGTATGTTTAGAGACACATATACTTAGCATTGTATTACAATTGCCTACAATATTCAGTACAGTAACATGCTGTACTGATTTGTAGCCTAGGAGCAATAGGCTGTACCATATAGCCTAGATGTGTAATAGGCTGTACCATCTGGATTTGTATACATATACTTCAGTGTTCACACAGTGCCAAAATCACCTAAGTGTTTCTCAGAAGATATTCCTGTTTTTAAGCAACTCATGATTGTAATTATAGTCTTATCACTTTTCATTTCTAATAGATTTTACTTTATGACTTTAGCTATTATATGCTTTGGTGCAAACAGAGATTTTGTGTGTAGTAAGAAAGAATTAATTCTTTATAAATTTTATATAAATGTAGCCTTATAAAATGTCTCTCTCTGTCCTTGTGTGACATTAATGTTAACACTAATGCTATATTTTTGTTTGCATTTCACTGCTTTTTAATTTCTTCACTAACCTATTTACCTTCCATGGTTATCACTTTATATGTGCTTATTAGAAATGTCATGTGACTTTTATTGTGAGCTCAATCTAAAAATTTCTGTGTCTTATTGTAAGAAATGAGTCCTTTCACATTTAGTATCATGGCTAACTTGATACTTGACCTAATTCTTTCTTTCTTTCTTTTTGTAACTTACCTTAATTTGTTCCCTCTTGTCCTTTCCTTATTTCTACAGATCGGATCGGATGTTATTGATTTCATCCTCCACCCTTGCTAATTTGAGGTTTAAATCCATCACTAAATGTTTTTTTTTTCCTTTTTTTTTTCTAATTGCAGCATATTACAGGAGTACAAATGTTTAGGTTACATATATTGCCTTTGACCCACCTGAGTCAGAGCTTCAAGCATGTCCATCCCCAAAACAGTGAGCACTGCACCCATTGGGTGTGAATACACCCATCCCCTCCTCCCCCTTCCCACCTGCTTGACACCCAATGAATGTTACTACTATATGTGCGCATCATTATCGATCAGTTAATACCAATCAGAAACATTTGACTCCACTATTTTAAACCAGATAGTTTTCTAGCAAGCCAATTTCTCTTAATAAAATACTCTATTATAGCTCCACTTTCTCCTCAACTTCAATAAAATCGAACATTTAGGAATTCAGCAATTTTACATGTTCAAGTGAGGTTTTTTTTTTTCTCATTAAACCCTACTTAGAATTCAAGAATGTTTTCACCAGCATATCTAGGTTTTTCTTCGGTTTTATGAATTTTCTCTTAATATATGTCTAATTATAACATCTATATGTTCTCCTTTCTCTCCCAGTACTGCTATAATTCATTCACATATTTAGTCTCCCAGATCTTTCCTTCAGTCTATTTTCTTTCAGATATCTATCTGTTGATATCTTTATTTTATGCTTTAAGCTATTTCATCCTTATGATTTTTCAAGGCTATTCATTTGGATCTCAGTATCATTCATTCTTCCACTGTTTCCAGAATTATTTAGTAGAAAATAATATATTTACATGAATAAATAAATATATAAACATACACATTTATTTTTATTTTCATAAATTTTCTTTTGTGGTTGTAATTAACCCCAGTTAAAGTCCCTTTTTAAAAGAATAATTTGGCAATTCCCCATAAATTCTCTTTAGATGGTTAAGCTTTTGGATTATTCTACTTTTCTCTGCAGAGTTGGTGTCTTTTTCCCTTGTATCAGTAGCTGTCAATCATGGCAGCACATTCAAATCATCTTGGGAGCTTTAAAATTATGGATGCTGAGTTCCAACTCCAACAAATTTTATCAAATCTTTTGGGATGAAGCTCGTGCAAAAAATTTACATATATATATATATATACAGTCTGTGCAGAAAGTACCCAGTCATTGTTAATATAACAAGAACATATTACATGGATTTGTAATTTCTGGATAGAATATATATATATATATATATATATATATATATATGTATGTGTGTATATATATATGTCAATAAACATTCTCCTTTATTAATGTAAGAATTGCTCTTGATAGGCTCATCATGGTCTCAGGTTAAGTTAATTGGAGTATTCTGATTGATGTAATTCTGACAGAAAGTAGAAAAGGACTCAATCCCAGTGGGTCTGTTGTGGAGCTGCAGTGACACTGTCAGTTCCCTGTTAAGATTCCTGGACAGAGGCTCCCTGTTCTGCAGATTCCCTGTACTGTTCCAACCTCAGAAGATTGAAACCATGTGTTCTACACCCTTTGGCTTCTTGGGAAGCCAAAGCCAGGGAAATCCAAATTACTTAAAATACGTGTCTAACCTCTCTTTGGTTGTCAACATTTATGATGCCAAATTTTTTTTTATTTGTTTTTTCTTATCTTTAGAATCTAGTGTGTCTCCCAGAAACTTATCCAAACCATAAAGTGGAATTCTCCAGAGATCCTAACAATCTTACAGCCTCACTTTAAACTAGTTGCCTGAAAATTTTATTGCCTGTTTACTTTGGAGAAACAAAGAACTTAGAGTTGGAAGCAAAGAGAAAGGAAACTGTGTTCAAGTGAAAATAGTTCCAAAACACCTGCCTTTAATTTCATTGGATACTGTGAAATTAACCTTCAAATGATGCTTAACTTAGATACAAATATATTTAGACTGACATTGGTGGGATATTTCATTTTTAAAATAGTTTCATATTATACCTAGAATTCCCCTGAAAATTGATACTCCCTATTAGCAATTTGACAGTAGGCCTCAACATCTAACAAACACGTAGAAAAATAAGAAATAATAAGTTAGCTCTGAAATATTTGTCACATGCATGATGAGGTTTAAAAACATAATGTGAATTATTTCTTAGAATAATCCTTGTAGAAGAGCTCTTAATCCTTGTTTAAAGACTTACAAAGTGAGAATCAAACAGGTTAAGGAATTTTCACGAAATCACACAGCTAATAAGTGATTAGGCTGAATGCAAAAGATTATCCTTCAAACCCTATGATCTTTCCAAAACCTATGACCCACCTACTTCTTTTCATTTCGTATAAAGGCAGAGTCATTTCCTCAATTTTATCCAATTTAGTAATTATTGAAATATAATAAATGAGTAATAATTGGACTATACATCTGAGACAAGATAATCTTATTGAATGAATTTTATGAAATGCATTATAGAATTAACTTTTTCTGCAGTGCTGTTCTTTTAAATTACTTTCAAAGTGAATACAAATATAGAGAAGTATTAAAATTACATTAAAATATCTCCATTAATTGATATCTATCATATTTAAAACAAGCAATAATAGTATATAACGAATATAAAATAGAAACTTGTATAGTCACTTCATAAATAATCTGAATACCAAATATTTACAAAATATTCAACGTGCTATAACATCTCATAATAAGGATTCAAATAAGTAAAATATTGCACAATCATGGATGTAACAAGAATAAAATCTTACTAAACGAGTAGTAAACCTTACAGAAAAATTACCATTTGAGGTATATCTGAAAGGAACAGTAGAATTTCATCAGATGAGCTGAGGTACAGAGTGTTAATGTGTAGGGAACGTTTGGGCAATAGCAAAATATACCAAATAATAAAGAATTTAGAAATGTAATGAAAATAAAACTGGACTGACGGGATAAGGCCTGATTATAAAGAGCCATTGTGCAGCAATAGAGAGACTATAAAACAAGGATATTAGCAGAAGGGTGCCCGAAAGGTGGCATTTGTGTTAGGATGATTTTTTTCTAGTGGTAATATAAAGAATGAATTGGAAGTATGAGAATCTATTGGTATACTGTGGCAATGTTATATTAGGTGCTTTGGGGAATGCATACTAATGGTATAAAACATAGACCCTGTTCTTAAAGAATTTACAATCCAGTTGAGAATGCAAAATATTAACATTTGGAAGATAGACAAGAATAGAAATTTTCATATGACACAAACTTTGTGAATTCATTCATTTGCCAAAAAATGATTTAAACTTCAGATATTTAGCAGGTGTCAGGTTAAGCCCAGATATGTGCATATACAAAAGGGATATGTTCTGGGCCCTTGCCATATTATAAAAAAAATGAGGAAAAAATCTACATTTCATATATTTTGGATTTGATATTTTTTTTACATCCCTGGATAATATCTGTGTGTAATCCTATATCTTGGAGAATAATTACTATAACTCTGGGAAAAGTTTGTTCTCCTGAAAATTCTATTGAGTCTCATTAATTTTCTAATCATCCTGTCATTTCTTAAAGAGAATCTCCTGATAGAGAGCATTCAAGAATATTTATTTTCAGCTATTTCTATATCATTAAGGAAAATGAGCATGGAATCTCAAGATACTGATATTGGCATACATAGAAACCTGTGTACGTCAGCAGAGCCCTGCTACAATGCAGTAGAGAATAATGTTCAAGTAAGATTATTGCTTAGAAATTAACATAACACCAATTGTATTTATAATATCTTTGCTGACAGTCAAATAGGATGTCTTAAACTCTCAATTCCTATTGCGGAACAATTCAAAAAATATTCCTATTTGCTAAATTAATGGATTTTGATTTATCTGTCATATTGAATAATAAAATCTAGATCTGGTCCTTTCAATACTGCCTTCACAACGTGTCTCCCAACTGTATTATTTTATCCCAATGGCCATATTTACACACTGATAGCTTCTTTTATTCATCTAGACAGGAGAAGAGTTGTGTTTTTATGTTTTGTTTTGTTTTGTTTTGTTTCTTTACCAGCATCATCCCTTGTCTCTCCAAATATTCCTTGCAATGATCCTAAGGATCTAAAGATTGGGCCTGGCGTGGTGGTTCACGCCTATAATCCTAGCATTCTGAGAGGCTGAGACGAGAGGATCACTTGAGCTTAGGGGTTTAAGACCAGCCTCAGCAAGAGAGAGACCCCATGTCTACTAAAAATAGAAAAAATTAGCCAGGCACGGTGGCACCCACTTTTAGTTCCAGCTCCCGGGAAGGCTGATGCAGGAGGATCGCTTGAGCCCAGGAGTTTGAGGTTGCAGTGAGCTACGATGACACCACTGCACTCTACCTGAGGTGACAAAGCAGCATTTTGACTTTGTCACTCTGTCTCAAAAAAAAAAAAAAAAAAAACCAAGAAGGAAACACTTAATGATATAATAGGGGATGATTGGTGAATGGTCAATGCATTTTAAAGTACTATGATTATGGCAACACACTGAAAATTGACTCCTAAAATTATATTCTACAAAATTTGGAATTTAAAGAGACATATCGTTATTTATAAAGAATTCTCAGTCTCCAAGTAGGTGAATTTCCATAGTTCAGATTTTAAATACTAATGTTCATCAACTGTATTTAAAAATAGTCATTCTGTTTCAGGGCTAAATTTTCACTTTTATTCACCATTATGTAGGAGTAGATTTTCTCTGGACTTGTGTGATCCAACATTATCTCTCTTCATCTGATCTCTCTTTCTATGACTTTTGAATTGTATGTATTATATCATGTAGTAGATTATATACTCTACTCCTTTCGTGAGTGACTTCAAGCTTTAATCATACAACAAAACGTATTCCCCTTTGGCAGTTTAAAGTCCATACTTAACACTTTCATGCCAGTGGTCATGCGGGACACATTATAATCTAACTCTAAGTAACGATATTAATATATTTAGATTGCTCTGGTAATAAACTGAGGTACAAGAGGCTAAATAATATCTCCAAGGTCTTATAGCCAACATATAATTTTGAATAAAAAATACGTGTTGATAGATGAATGGGGAAGGAGGTGTAAGGAAAAGAATCCATAACTACCTCTTCTTCATTTGAAAATATTTCCCCAGTTCTTCAGTTGTTTTTTTTTTATATCAACTTCCATCACATTAGGACAAGACACTATCATTTCTCACAACATTATTTGGCATGGTCATAACCATTCTCATTTCTCCACACCGTAGCCAGCATGACATTATCTTTTAAAATACATACAGTTCCATCATGTTTCTGCTTAAAACACTTTAGTAGCTTCACATTGCTTTTAGGATTAAAAAATAAAAAAAAAAAGAGCTCATGTTGGTGTATAAGGCCCCACATGGTGTTGTCTTTTACCAGTGAGCCTTATTGTACATCATGCCGCTTATTCCTTCACTCTCCAGTTTCCTTGTCCCTTTGGCCTTCTTGCAGCTCCTCAGACATATTCTGCTTCTTCCTACCACAAGACCTTTACACCAATGTTTCTTCTGCCAAGAACTATTTATCCCCAAATGAATCCTAATCTTCCCTCAGATCTCAGCTCAGTCATCACTGTTTCACCTTGGACAAGAAGCATTTCTTTCATCATGTGGCCTGGTAGTAAGGTAGCAGCTGTGTGCTTCAGTGATTCATCTCTCTCCCCTGCCCATCCTCTTGTGAGTGTAAGAACTTACAGAAGGTGTACCATAACTATTGGAAGGATGGATTGACGGATGATGAATGAATACATAAAATGGACGTTGTATAGTAGTAAAATTGTATGCTATCTGACTGCTAAACTTCTATAACATCCTCGATTCGCTACACCTAAAATAGTACACACATGTGCATATACATTCACACAAAGAGGATACGAATGAAAGAGAACTTTTGTTCTTGTAAGTATTAATGCTTGTGAGGTAGACAGATTCTTGCTTGGAGACATTCTGCTATGGTTCTAGGACTATTGTCATGTTCCACTGTGGCAGTCATTCTCAATCTCAACTGGACATCGGATTCACCTGAGGGGACTTTTAAATATCTCTGTGTCTAGATCTCATCCCAGTTCAATTAAATTAAAATCTCTATAATCCAGTAATATTTTTTCTCAAAGGTTCCTAGGTGGTTTCAATGTGCAACTGAAACAGACAATCACTATTCTTAGTCCAAGAAAGAATGAAAAATAAAACAACAATATAAATCTCACTTTTTCCATTTTTTGTGGATCAAGCAAAAAAAATACTTTAAGCCTACATGATTTTGTAGGATTAGGTGAACAATATCCCTATACGATACACTACATTGTATTCTGCCCATGATCAAAATTTTAAAATTGTGTATGTATCAATCTATTAGTATTTTACATAGTATTTACACATACAAAGTTATGTAAAGAGTATTTTATATTTTATATGCATGTGCAATATTTTATACTATATGTGTGTATATGATATTTTTGAGGAAATGTTCATGAAGACTATATGTGAGTGTATATATACACACACACACATACATACATATATGTTTAACATCACATTGGGAAAATTTTATAGGGTAATATATATAAAGTGGTATAATTTTACTTATTTTCTCCTTTCCTCATTATGTGAGTTATTTTTGTTTCTTTGCACACAGCAATTCTAAAGTGCTCACTTTTGTAAACTATTATTGAGTTATTCATTGCTTCTGAAGTAAAACTATTTGATAGCACTGGAATTAAGTCATTCTTGGTACTTCATTCTTGATGAGGATTTTTAAAATTTTTTTCAAAGGAAGATTTAAAATAAGTTATGCCTAGAAGGTTATATATATATAAAAATGAGGCAAATGGTAATTTAAACATATTTTGTGATTTTCAATTTGGTAATGATTAGTAACAGTATAGTAATTTATTTAACACTATTATTAAATCAAAGACAGTATAAATGTATTAATTTAAAAATAAATATGCTCTACCCAAACAAAAGAGAATGTCATATTTTATAGGCTCATGCTTTTCACATTAAGATATAATTAATGCCTAACATGCATAGAGTAAAGCAACACTAAAAATTAGTTTTACTTTGCCGTTATCGATATTTTGCATAATTAAAACACGTGTTCTTTTAAATTGAAACAGTTTATAGCTTAGAAGAAATTTAGCAATATTCTGAATGGATAGTAATAACAAGGGTAGAGAAAGTAATAATTCATTTTTCAAGAGAACAAATTAAGTCACTGGTTGCATTGATACAGAAATAGTAAAATAAATACTTCGAGTTAAATTATGGAGGCTCTAAATGTTACTATTAAGTAAAAATATTTTGGGGAGTGACCTGTATAGACAGACTGTCCCCTGCTGATCACTCTCCATGTTGAAAGGCTTTGATCTTCGTTGCATGTATTTGTGTTCTGTAACCCCAATAACATGGCTCGATTTTAACTTGTCCCATTTACTTGAATATTAGCGATGGTTTCCTTCTTTCAATAAACTATCTTGAATAAAAACCCATACAGAAAAATTCCAGTAAGTATTTTACTGAAGACTTCTCAAGGGGAATACGTGCAAGGAGCTATAGTTTAAAAAGTAAAAATAAGGCCGGGCGCGGTGGCTCACGCCTGTAATCCTAGCACTCTGGGAGGCTGAGGCGGGCAGATTGTTTGAGCTCATGAGTTCGAGACCAGGCTGAGCAAGAGCGAGATCCTGTCTCTACTAAAAATAGAAAGAAATTAATCGGACAACTAAAAATATATGGAAAAAATTAGCCGGGCATGGTGGCGCATGCCCGTAGTCCTAGCTACTCAGGAGGCTGAGGCAGAAGGATTGTTTGAGCCCAGGAGTTTGAGGTTGCTGTGAGCTAGGCTGATGCCACGGCACTCTAGCCCGGGCAACACAGTGAGACTCTGTCTCAAAAAAAAAAAGAAAAAAGTAAAAATAATTATATGTATTGGGAAAAGTACATTTTGGCAACATAAAACATCTAAAAGACATTTTTTAAAAATTATCAGAAATAATCATGGAGTTATTAAGCTTAAGTCATATTAAAAATGACTTTAAATATTTCTCTCCATTAAATTATTATATTTTCAATACAGAATTAATATTGATACTGAACAAAACACAGAAAGATATTTTTACACTCTTAACCTTGCTGCATCTGTAAAGATATTTTTAGTAAACATAAGGAAGTAGTTGAATGTATCATTCTGATTTTTAAATTATTCTGGTCCAATTATTCACTACGCTTAATGAGATCCTCCTGCAAGAAAATCATCACAGCTGCAGGAAATCTTAAAATCATGTTATAAGGCAGCCAGAATTTGGAAATTCTGTGGCAATCTACAAGGCTATATTTATCTATAATGTGAAAGCATAAAGTATGAATATTTTCCAGAAAAACATGAATACTTTCAAAACATGGATTATTAAAATAAACAACAATCTTGGGAATATATTACTTGCTCAGTGTTTAATTAAAATTAGAGGTGTTTGGGAGAGGAATTTAAGTTTTGAAGGTGATGATATATCTTTCACTGATTCTGTCATCCTTCTTGTGATTCTTAATGTCTTAGCTTTAATGATGACCTCTAAGAAAGACCATCCTGACCTTTAAGGATGAGGATACTGACACACAGGAAATTTAAATGTTTTTCCAATGTCACACAGCTGGTAGCAAGGGATTAGGATTTGAGCCCAGGTGATTACACTCAAAAGCCAGAGCTTTTAATTACAACATTCTTGTGCATTTTGCCCTGCCATAAGCCCTGGCAATACCTTGGCCTATTAAAGAATAGTACTATGTAAATCTTTCGGTATTTTTATGTGTTCATTGTCTGTATTCTCCACTAGAATGTAGGCTCTATTCTATCTCTAGTAAAGAGATGACAAACTTCCAAATTTTCTTTAGAGTAAATGAATAGATACCTATGTTGAAAGATGAATAGCTTATCTAAATGTTTCCTGACTTATTGTATCAAATATTTGCTAGCCCTTGTACTTCAATTATGGTATTTTGCTTTCTATAATAATTATATTTTTGATTATAAAATATTTCAAATTTTTGTAGAAGTTATATTTCAATATTTGCACTAGGCATTGTTAAATATATATTTCCAAAGATGTGTTCCTAAATTACAATTCCATTAGCAATATATAAGAATTCTCAATTTCCAATGTTCTCAGCAACATTTGATATTGCCATATTTCAAACTTTTCAGTTATCTAAAACTTACTCCCAAACACATTTTATTTGAATGTCCAGGTAATTCTAATTGATGGTTGTATTGGGCATTTTTAAATGCTTAAAGGACTTTTACATGTTCTCTTTTATGACTTTTCTTTTTATATCCTCCCTGAGGCTTGAGAATGAGGTAACAATAGCAATTACGATGTCTTATAAAAATTGAGTGAGGGCAATGCATCAGATTCTGTTCTAAATGTTTCACATACCTTAATTCACATACTCTTCAGCATAACACCATGAGATCATTACCCTAGTTATCCCCACTTCCGTGGTAAGGAAGTTGCAATATGGAGAGACATAGACACCTGGTTATGTAAATGGTAGCACTAGAGTAAAATTTTACACACATACAAACAAAAAAATGAAACATTAATGACAGATTGATATATTTTATTATATTATTAAATGTTTACATTAAAGCTGAAGTTAAAAGGTAATTCACACAAATTTAACTTTTGGCCTTGAAAGAGTATCTGCTGAGTAAGCCTCTTAATATGTACTACTATAAAAGTTGAATAAAATGCATAAATTTACAACCATAAATCACATTTCTTGAAGGCATCAGAGAGAAAATAAGATATCCTGGACTTTAGAAGCAAGATGTGAAAGGGAACAGGAGAATGATAAGATAAACTCAACATTTATTTCTGCTTTCTTCAGACAGTTGTATCACAAGCTCGAAAAGGCAAAGACAAACCAAACCTGACGGCTAGGGCTTGCTTCAGTCTCTGCATGACAGAGGCAGAAATTAAGAGTTAAGTCCTTTCATGGAGACCTACACAGTAGGGGTCAAGGTGCTGGAAGGAAAAGAAGTTGCTGCCTAGGTGGAAAAGTCCCAGACATCTACCTGTTTCTCATGTGCTACAGGATTCTTTTTATCCTTACAAGCAAATCTTGGTCACCCATGAGATTCTCATTCATGTGAGCCTTATTTGATAATCTGACTACCTATTTGACAAACTGATTCATTTGTATTCTCTCAACACCTAAAACATGGAGAAAAGGAAAAAATAAAATATTCCACACATAGAACAAAAAAGACAATATTGTAGAAAAAAAGGAGAGAATGAGTGGAAAAATGAAAATACGAAAAGTGTATCTAATAAAAGCAGTTATTAATTAGCATAAATAGGTTAAATGAGCATTTAAAGTCAAAGGTTGGCACACTGGAACCAAAAGAACCTTAGCATAGCTCTATTAATAAGTGTTATTTTTGCTCTATTAAAATTTAGAGCAACAAGCATTCCCGAATAAAAAGAAATATTTCACAACTTAAAAGAATCAATTTAGCAAGAAGAATTTTAAGTGCTATATATGTATCCATACAATGACATTGAAATAAAGCAAGCTAGAAAAACAAAAGGTATAATAATTATATCAAAAGAAATACAACTGGCAGTATTTTCAGATGACATAGTTATATATGTAAAAAATCCAAAAGAATGTATAGTTAACTTGTGATAATAATTATCTGGATAATTCTGGATATAGAAAAATCTATTTTCTTTCTGCTTAC
Source organism: Indri indri (assembly GCA_004363605.1). Classification (NCBI taxonomy): domain Eukaryota; kingdom Metazoa; phylum Chordata; class Mammalia; order Primates; family Indriidae; genus Indri; species Indri indri. The sequence goes on from RJWJ010021473.1 coordinate 19,259, forward strand.
TAATGAAATAATTTAAAAATTCCATTAGCAATGGCATAAATAAATCAAATGCTAAGTGGTAATTTCAGTAATGTATGTATGAAAGTTCTATTAAAAATTAAAAAACGTCACTGGGAGAAGTTAAAGAAATTCTTAATAAAATGAAGGTATATATCATGTTCTAGATTAGAAGAATCAATGTTGCGAAGATGTTAATTCCCTCCAAATTTCTATATATTTAATGCCATCCCAATCAAGATTTCCTCAGAATGTTGGGAAAAAATTGGAGAAATTCCCAAGGAGTTTCAATAATTCATGTGGAATATCAAAGGGCTATTAATTTTCATATTTGTAGCATCTTTTATGGCAAGTATTCTCTGGGTTTGTTTAAGAAATTTTGTCATCCTGAAAAGTCATTAACTATGCTTGTTTATTTTACATTATGCTTGTCCATTATATTCTGGAAACTTTATTGTTTTAATTTTCATATTTAATTTTATGATTGATCATTGTGTATTGGTCTTTGTTCATTTTGATCTATGTGGATATCAATTCAACCAGCATCATTTATTATGTTTTTTAAAATCTTTTTCCTGGTACATTGCAGTGACATCTTTGTACTAAATCAAGTGAACCTAACTTATTTTCATCAAAAGACAACATTAAGAGAGTAAAAATGCAAGCCACACAGTGGACAATGATATCTGTAATAAAAATATTAACAAAGAATTAATATCTATAATTGTAAAAGTTAACAAAGAATTCATATCCGTAATAGTTAAAATTGGTTACAAAAACTACTACAAATTGATAAGAAAGAGACATCCATTTAAAAATGGAGATGCTTTTAATAGAGCTTTCACAAAAAGGGATATCCAAATGGACAAAAAACAGATAAAAAATGCTTAATGTTAGTAGTCATCAACTTAGTGAAAAGTAATAAAATGATATCATTCATCACTCATAGAATGACTAAACTTTAACAATTTCACAATAATAAGTTGTGGAGCAATTCTGAGACAACAGGGTCTCTCTTATTACTGTTAGAAATAAAAATTGGTAAAAAATACTTTGAAAACATCTTTGATATTTATATTATTGATGATTCAACATTAATTTTATTGTATATTGTCTTTAGTGATTTCAGCTAATAATATGAAAGATATCATATTTTGTAAGCTTTAGATAAGTTTATTATAACATTAGTGGAAAGCCAAAACATAGAGAATACTATCCTGAAATTCAAATTGATAATACTACATTGCTTTAAGGTAACATTGCTTAAATTAACAAAGTAATTAAACTGTAATATAAAAATACTCTTCAAAAGTAGAGGCAGAAAACTTATCACCTTTGATATTTAGTATTTGCTTCTTCATATGATATTAAATGAGGAAATTTGTTTTATTTTATAAAGCATGTAGGTCGTAATATTTACTTTTGATTCTAAATTTTGTTTTCTCTTTAATGGAATGATTCAGTTAATAGTAGACAGTTTCTACTTCACTGCAATTGTTTCTTAACTGGAGTCTATGCTTAATGAATTTATAGTTTTGTACATTAATTTGACTTCAAAAATTTCACTGTGAAATAAATCCATTCAATTTTTAAATTTAAATTTAAATTTTATTGTGGTAAGAACATGTAACATGAGATCTACTCTCTTAGAATTTTGAATGTACCATCTGATATTGTTAGCTATAGGCACAATATTCATTTCTCCAATGTTTTAGGTGTAACAGTACTTGAAGGCCCCATCTATGCCGTGGGGGGCCATGACGGCTGGAGCTACCTGAACACAGTGGAGAGGTGGGATCCGCAGAGTCAGCAGTGGACCTTTGTAGCCAGCATGTCCATTGCTCGGAGCACAGTTGGTGTAGCAGCACTGAATGGCAAGTAAGTAAATATTTCTCTTTTCCTAATCTGAAAGAAGTTATGGAGTGAATATGCTTTTTAAAATAACTTTTAGTAAGCTGGTTTTATAGAAGCCTTTTGATATATTTTAGGTCATTGATGTTTTTAAATTAGAAAAATGTGAGATCTCTAAATTTGAAAATTTTTTTCTGAGAAGATAGCCATACTTTTATCTTTCAAGATTAACCTGTGTGTATTTTAGTGGGTTTCATTTTGGCATAGATTATTATTTTTTCCTGAGGTTATTCATGTTTATTTATATATTTGAATATTTCATATATTATATGTTTGCTCACCTATATTTGTATATTAATAATTACAGAATTAAAGATGATAATTTGTGTATATATTTATAATAACCATTTTACTAAATGCATATCTTCTATTTGTTTTTCAATTTATAATAATAGGTTTTCTAGAAAGATAAAAATACAGTAAACTGGTAATGAAACTTTTTCTCTGCCTTCTTAGTATTTACATTTATTTCCTTTTTATTGTGTTGTTTTTATTTAAAGCATAATGACCTGAATAGTAATGTTATCGGGTGTTCTTGTCTATCCTAATTGAAAAACCTTTACGATGCTTAATATTTCTAGAGTGGCAGTTGTTATTTGAAATACATATATTTTATAACGTTAAGGGCACTATCCTATTGTCTGTTTCCTTAGTAAAGATTTTGTTTTTAAAAATCAGCATCGATCTTATGTTCTATTAAATTCTTTGTTAAAATCTGTCAAAATGATGATTTTTTCTTATTCTATTTATGTATTTGGTTATTTACATTAATACTCTAACTTTAAATCATATTACACAGCTAAATAAAACCTACTTGTTTATGTTGCATTATTCCTTTAATATTTTCTTGAATTTTATATTCTACCTATAATTTTGCACCTACATTGGTCTATAAACTATTTACAACATTTTCCACTATGATATAAGGCTTGTTTTAACGTAATAACATCATAATGCAAATGGAAAAGCTTTCTACAATTTATCTGTTATAATTGTCTATAAACATGAAAAGTTTATAAAAAGAAATGATAATAGAAAGTTTATGTACATTATTATACTTATTCCCTTTAAAATTTCTATTTCACTGAGATTTTAAAATTTAGCAGACAGCCATCATACATTGCTTGTAATTTTATGACTACTCCTAATTATTTAATATTGTATATCATCTTTTTATATTGTTATTATCCTCCTAAGTTGTTATTTTTCTATGTTAATTTTATTACTAATTTCATCTTGTTTTGCCTTTTGTCAGTGTCATTATATGATTTTGTTTTTATTTTTAATCAAATGAGTATATAGAGAGGCTATGTTTCCTCTTGTTTTCTTATTCATTAATTTCTGCTTGACTTATTTCTATTTATTATGTCTTAAAATTCAGAATTTGACAAAAGATAGTATTAATAGCTAACTTACTGGCTTAGTTTTCTTTATTAACACACCAAAATTGTATTTATTCATTCTCCTATGCTCGACTAATGAATCTAGTTGGACATTTCGTTATTTTTCTCTTCTTGACTATTAAGAACAATACTGCTATGAACATCCTTGTTTATGTCTTTTGGTGAACATATGTACACATTTTAGCTGGATGCGTACCTAGAACTGAAATTGCGAGGCTTTATAGCAGCATTCTTTTGTTCAGCTTTAGTAGATACTGCTCAAAATTTTTTGAAAGTGGTTTTCCTACTTTATCTACACATTAACAGTTTATTTGAATTCCAAATGCACCGCACCCTACTGACTTGGTAACATCAGTCTTTTATTTATTTTGATCATTCTGTAACAACTGATGAGATGGATCAACTTTTGTATATTCAAGTCTTTTCCCTGTTTCTATTCACCTGTGCTCTTTTTCATTTTGTTTCGTGGAGTTGTTCATATATTCTGAAAATTAATCCTTTCCAGAAGAATGCATCTAATTTTATTATTATTATTACTTTCCAGGAAGGATGTGTTTATTATATAATTTATTAGATTTTATGTCTCAAAGGGACTTTCCTATGTCTTCTTGCATTGTTTGCAAATTAGCTTTAGTAGTTCAATGTCTCCACTTTGTATCTGTAAAATTCAGTAGATATTATTTCTTATATTTTACCTTCTTTTCCTGAGAGGGGGAAGAGGAAATGTGTATTCCTAGTGATTTTTTTTTCATTTTTATATAAATCATTTATCAGTTATTCTAAACAAAGTTAATTTAATATAAAGTTTTGTTAAATAGGTATAAAAATTTACCAGTTAAACAAAAATTCAATAAGAGAACATTTTATTATAAATGTATGAACTCAAGGAATAGCTACCATCCCTGGGGCCGGAGCACTGAAAGAAAAGGTTGAAATTTTTAAGATTTACAAACTTAGAGAAAAGGTGCAGTGCAGCTGAAACTCAGACATCTGTGATTTGGGCCACTGCTTAGCGGGAGCTGCTGTCTTAACACAAAAGAGAGTCCCCTTGGCCTGAGACCCAGAGGTCTGAGAAGAAGGTGCCAATCTGCTGATGCTAACAGCTCTGAGTGGTCTTAATGAAACTGGCTGCAAGTTTTGGAAAAACTGTAAAATCTATGTGTCTGATACTACAGAATAACTGTTACTGCTGCAGTGAGAAAAGGATGATGACACTCACAGGAACAGAAAACAAAAAGGAACAAGACTCTTCCTTTTCCTCTAGTTTTTCAGTCTCTGCCTCTTTGTAACGTCAGATCCTAACAAGGAACCAGGTGGCAAAGCAGAAAAAATGATTTCCAGAGCTTCAAAAATCAGCACATCCTTCTCAAATTCAAAATGTTTACCAGGGTACAATCTGATGCTACTTTTTCCTATTTTAAGTTAGTATTTGAAGATTCATTTTAACAATCTCAACTTGTCTTTCTTCTGCTTTGGAAAGTTTCTGTCTATTGAGACTTGTTTAATTGTTCCCTTTTGATTGGAATGTATATTTCAGTATGTGCTTATGTTAATGGTTCCATATGTGTCAAGTACTGATTTTTTTCCCATAAATGTCTTTTCTTCCAAAATATTTTATTTCTTTTTCTCTTAACCCAGGAATTTTTTTCTACATTGTAGACTCAATCAATGGCAGTTTGTCTGTGATCTCTATTATTTCCAATGCAGACTTAAAATTTTTGCATATCAATTTTCTTTACATGGTATCTTTATTTGACTCCTCTCTTTCCATAAAAAAAAATCTCATTTCAATTGGGTGTGCTATCATCTCATCTTAAAAATCTCTTATATCACCAAATGTATATTTTCTTAAATTTTTGGAGAGCATGAATTCATATTTTTCACATAAAATGTAAGTTTTAAAGTGTACATTTTCTTTGCTTGGAAAATAAGGTGTATTTATGTTATACAAAGACTTATTCATGCTTTATTGTACTCTGTTTTGTTTTCCTACGTGCTGTGATTTGCCCTTTCGCAGAGTATTTAAATCCCTTAATTTCCTTCACAGTATGTTTAATTGCTTTCAAAATTCTACTCTCAAATGTTTTGCTAAAAGTATAATTAATGTCAATATCCATTATTATTTTCAAAATCTATTAATTAGATGAGAAAAGAAAAGTGAACCAGAATCATGAAATGCCAAAGCAAATAGCTACCTGTCGATTTAGTTTCTTTTTTGTGTTTAGTAAAGCTCCTTTTCAGCAGCAAAGTTTTCTCTATGGAACTTTCCACTAGTACCATTTTCCATATTAAATAATATCTGTAAACATTCATGCTTGATTTCTTTTGGCTTTAGTTGTTGAGAAAGACCCAGAATCCTACAGTCATTGCCGCCTTGGAAATCTGATGTGCAGGAGTAAAAAGAAGTTAAAATTACATATTCCCCCTGGTGATGGGTGCTACACAAAAAATGGTTAGGGGTGTCATTCCATTAACTTCTGAGGGACACTGACATTTGTCGGAAGAGGGAATTAAACTATTCTTAATACCAGCTTTCGGTCTTATCTCGTCTGTAAGTTATCTAAAAGAAATTTCTTGGAATTGTTTCCATGTGAAATAGTTACATCTCACTTTTCATTCCCTTTTTAATACATTTTTTTATTCTGTTGTACCTTGCAATGTCTGTCATAGAAAACATATTTTCATTTGTATTAATATTGTCATTTTAATCAGTAGAGAATGTATATATTATTAATACCTTCTGCCTGTATCTTTTCTCTTGAAAAATAATTTATTTTTTAAACATTACAGTATTTTTCTATAAAATATCACTTAATTTGGAAATTAATAGCAAAACTTCACAGCTTTCTATAATAAATGTTAAAAGAAAAACTATTTCATGGGTATATCTCTTCATAGGTAGTAAAACTAACAATAATAGAATGGATGTTCTCTTGGATGTTAATTTTTGCAATTCTAATAGAGGAAATCATATTTTTTGTTTGTTTACTTTTCTGATTATATGTAAGTAACAGTCCATCAGCTCATTTAGTGACTTTTTTCTTATCACTTACATTGATACTAATAAATTCATTCCCTGTATTATTTTGAAAATGTATATATATATCATTGATACAGCAAATTTGCTAAAAACAGATGAGAAATATCCTTGCCCACTCACTCTTACTCATTTGTCACATTATTCTATAATGAAAACACACACATACACATTAAAGTTTTAACACATTGCCTATCTTTTCTAGATTTTTTTGATAATTATCCTGAAATATAGTTTTGTGATTCTTCACTATGACTTTACTTTGAAATATCCTAAAATATGTGTATTTTGTTATAAATATCCTCCAATCTGAATCAGAAATAAATGCATAAAACATCTAATGGACAGTCTTGTGGCCTTTTTTCCCCAAAATTATTATAACTGATTTGTCTATCTAGTTTCTTCTAATGCCTTTTTTAAATTGGCTATACATAGAATTCATTATCTAGGCTTTTTTTCCTGCCGTATTTTTTGGTCAGCTAGGATACATAATATCTTAAAAAATCTTGTTTTGCTATAATATCATTCTCATAAAAATATCAGAGTGTGATAGTCATACTATTTAAAGTTTTTACTTCTTATACATTTTAATCCTGTTCTAAGAAAATGTTTTGATTTCATTTTTTTACTTCAAATAAACTTTTCACTTTAAGTAGAAAGAGTACACCTCTTATTTCAACATCTTTTTCCTTCTCCTGAGTGTGATGTAATGAACTCGAAATTCTGTGGTTTGATGACTGTCTGTTAATGTCTAGGTACTTTTCCTGTGTTACTCAGACAGAAACATAATCATTCATTGGAAGGTGACATTTTACTTCAGACACACAGCAAAAAAATTGTTTGAACATCACCCTCTGACAGCTTTTTATTTTTTTCCTCACTTCTACAGATACGATTTTTCCTTTTGTTTTATTTTCACATATCACTAATGTGTCATTCTAACCTGGCTGTTTCTTCTCTGAATATTAGTTTGAATAATTTTCCCAATGAAGACTAATAAAAAACAACAAGCAGTCCCTCTTGAGTTTAGGTTATTAATGTTACCATTTGTATTGGAAAAAACAAGAAATTGGCTCATGGCTTAAAATTGATGAATATGTTCTGATGGATTCAGAGCAAAATTATATCAACTTCATATAACAAATTTTGTCAGTCTTCCAATAAGACAGATTAAGCTAAGGGGTAAATGTGCTATCTTAGGCCAGCACAGCCAAAGACTTACTTGGTAAATAAAGAAAGTACAACAAAACATTGAGTAGACATTGTGGTGTGGTGGTTGGCCAAATACAACCTCAGAATCTTCAAACAATATATATACACATTAGTGATTCTTTATGTTTCTTCTTTGATTCCTGCCTTGACTTGGTTCTTTCAAACTTTACATTTTAGCTAGTGTAAAGTGGTTTAGCTAGTGTCTGTGGTTTTTCTTTTAATTTCCTCAGTTTGCTCACAAAGCAGATACTGATATTGCTGGAGCATGTCTATACCTAGTTTTGAATTTTAAAAAATATATGATACCACCCCTAGAGAATCTGTAAAACATAAAAACAAGTGAGCTTGCTTAATGATTTGCCACGGCAAAATGGACTTTCTCATTCAATCAAAACCTCATGTTAATAATCCTCACAAAGCAGTTGCAATTTCTGTTCAGTCTGAAGCATATACAGCTTAAAGGATCATAAAGGCAAGATTTGTCTGGTTTTTTTCCTAGTATGTCCCAATACCTAACACAGTGCTTTAAGCCTCAAAGCCCACTACTTGCAAGGTGTCTTCCGAGACCCTGTTCCTATTTTGTATTCAAATTTTGTTATTCTTTTTCTTAAAGATGGCACCCCTAATGGTATAAGCTTTAATCTATCTTAGACTCATACATTCAAAAATGAAAGAAAGAAAAGAAATTGCTTGTTTACTGGATCTCACTTTGGGCTACTAATGGGCTCAGGAGATTTGTATCAAAGGATGGGAAGGGTAGCAGGGATAGAAAGAGTAGATCAACAGATACAAAATTACAATTAGATAGGAGGAATAAGTTTGTGTTCTATGGAACAGCAGAGTAACGACAGTTAATAATAATTTATTGTATACTCTAAAATAGTTAGAAGGTAGGATTTTGAATTTCCCAACACACGATAAATGTTTGAAGTGATAGATATGCCAATTACTCTGCTTTGATCATTACAGATTGTATACATGTATTGAAATATTACATATACCCCAAAATATGTAGAATTATTATTTATCAATTAAAGTTTTTT